>CM031240.1:3934582-4055565 GCA_018340775.1 Taxus wallichiana var. yunnanensis
CTTCAAGAACCATGCATTTCTCAATCCAACACATTCTTCTCAAAAGGTAATTTTTATGAAAAATCATATAAGGAAGCACCCAAAAACTTAGATGGGAGCTCAAGATATGACCTTCCCAAGTTGGATCTCAAGGTACGCCCTTTGGTTATTAGCCATTTTCACACTCGAACATGTGTCAAGCTGAGGTTAAGGCACAATTTTGTGTCCCTATTTCACCTTACCAAAGGGACATGAGATTATAAAAATTGCACCACCCTCCCCACATTTATCCTTCCACTCACTCATATGACATAGTGCTCAACTTCTAGCCCTTGTTTGACTTTCTCTCCTACCTAGCCCTACATGTGTGACTCTTTTCGACCATGGGAAAAAACATTTTATTACACATATTTTCCCCTTTTCAAAGGGATGTGAGGTGCAAATAAAATTTCCCCACCCTCATTTTTCCTCTTGGACCCACATGTGACCATTTCCCGGCCCCCGGTGCTCCATTTCAGCCCCTCCTCTAATTCCCTCAACAAATAAACACCACCACTTGTCATCAAAATGAAAATGAATATTTTTTATGTCCCTATTTCATAAAATAAAATGGACATGATGAGGAAAAAAATGCTCCCCGCCCTTTCCATTCACATTTAAAGCTATAAAACCAAGGGACTTAGCCATTTTTTGCATTCTCATCCCCCATGCCCTCCACATGTTGCAAGAATTTCTCCAAATATTTATTCCAACATTTTTTCATCCTGAAATAAGATTTGTTATGCCCTAAAATCTGAAGAAATAAAAATACAAGAAAAAATTGGATTCAGGAAGAACAAAAATGGAAAAATCTCACCAGATAACCCCAAAGTTTGTGAAGGATATTTGATCATATCTCACAAACCACTAAACGAATTCAAGTTTAATTTTTTAAAAACTTATATTTTCATAGGTGCCTTAAATATCCAATATAAATTTCTTGCATCCATGGCCCGAATTGTTTACAGTGAAGAAACCCTAAGCTTCTTGCAAATTTTTTTTATAATTTTAAAATATTCTAATCTGACAACCAATTTGGCTTGAAATTTAGAATAACACTAGAGAGAGAAAATTCATATTGGGAAATTATTTTTCATCACAAACCGAGGCCCGAAAACACACTTTCTAAAAATAGTAAGCCTTCCTACACGGGAACTTGTTATTATTGGGAATTCGTCACCAGAAACAATTACGAAAAATATAGTTTTCACCATGAACATACAAAGGTTCAAATTGATCGATTAGTGTCTAAAGTGTTAGAAAATTTCCAATTACTAAAAATAGTAAGTTTCTTATTAGGACACTTTCCATTATTAGTAAGCCATCAAAGAAGAGCAATATAGGCAGGAGTAATATACACATGAGAAATCAGAAAAGATGTATTAACTCGGTGGGATCATGAAATTCAAAGTTTGACACTTATGAAAAATAGTAATTTTTATTTTATTGTCCAATAAAGTGTCTAAGAAATGAATAAATTCAACTTCACAAGATTTTTCTAGTTTCCCATTCATGGGTGTAATCAGAGGATCCAAATAGTGGTGGCTTTAAAGGTTTAAGGTGATTGTTTCATATTATGGAAGGGGTATACTCTAGTGTTAAATGTATCATCTCAGCATAAATTTGTGTCATTTGAACATTGGAGTGTTACAAAGAGTCATGAGAGGAATGATTTGAAGCCTCAATCTCTTCAGAGGGGACCACCATGAGTGACACTCATGGTCACCAATGGAATCATTGAACAATTTTTTAAACACTTAGTTTGTAATGTCTGTAGGTCATCTAAAGTAGGTTTCCCATGACATAAAGCCTTCAAATTCAATGTTCACTACATTGGATCATTTCATCATATCATCTGGAAAGGATCAATGGACTTCATCATACGTGGATTCCTCCTTGGTAGAATCTTCTCTCTCTATCCTTTCTCTTCTTTTCTTGCCCCCTCTTTCTCTCTCCTCACATTCTAATTCTTCATTGAGGTTGAATTTTTTCATAATGCCTTTATTTTAATGTAAAATAGAATTTATAATTCTAATGTAATAAGTTACCCTTATTTTATAAAACATAACTGCTGACAATTTTAGCACTCGTGCAAAAATGGGAAACTCGAAACTTAATTACGATGGATGGAATTGGTGAATTGAAGCTAAGATAGGGGAGATTCTTTCAGTTTAATATTTTTTCTGAATGGATTAATTAATGACTACATGTAATTTGTAGCTATGTATGTTGTTACCAAATGTAACAGATCACATAGTCTACAATTTCATGAGTGTCTTCAGCAAAATAACACAAAGGCCCCAAAGGAGAGATGTGTAATCTTGATGAAGGCAAAAAATACATAATAGACAATGTGTTGTTTTTTAGAACAATAATCGAGTTCAGATTACAACGATATTAAGGTTCTTTACTAATAATATAGGTACTTTAAAAGTTTCTTTCCTTCATGATTAAATACTTTCAATTATGTTATTGAGTTGTTTAATTCATTATACAATCCATATACAAAGTTGAAATGCAGAACGAAGTACACAACTCAATTTAAGAATTTAAATTTTTATTCAAAAGGAATTTCAAATGTTTGCCACACAAGCCCTGGGATGTAACTCAAGTAAACATCATAACTACTGAAATAGAAGGTGCATGTGCATGAAAATAAAAGCAAAATAATATGAAGGAATCCATCATTGCCTTATTTTCTTTTTTCCTGTTGCTCCATTTCTACTCCAGTTTTTCCTCCATCATCATCCTTGTTATTCAACACTACACTGTACCTAAAAAAACAAACATAAAAGAGACCATCAGTCATGAGAACAAGATTAAATCATGTTCTTGTACTGTATATCTTCATGCAAATGATTCTCCTGATATAAAGAGTTATGATTTCATAAAATATAAATGCATAGCATACAAACAACAATATTATACATCAGTACATATGAATCTCACAATCATTTTAGAGAGTAAAGATAAAGAGAAAAACTATGGAATATAAGAGAGGCTAAAAGCTAATGTTTTCTAACTAGTTTGTCTAAATGTCTAGGTACAAAGAAAGAAATAAACACTAACTATTTAGTGCTGCAATTTCTAACAAGTGGAATGAGATAAAATTGCAGCTGAAATAGAATGGAAAAGGAAATCTATGAGAAAATTTTGACAAGGCTTTGCCATGTAAAATGGACATTTTATATTTTTTGATCATGTTATTTCACAACTAATACATGCTTAAAAGTTGTGACAAAAGATAAACTACTGTTCAAAACAAAAAAAATGAAATAAAGAAGAGAATACATTATATAAACCAAGCTACAGATTCAGATAAATATAGGTTACTCTATAATAAAGAACAAATTCATTTACACTACAAATAAGGATGCAGAGGGTAATCCATGATGAAGAGATACAATACACAATGCAACCAGTTAATGTACTACCATAGGACCAACTAACAGAGAAGTGTGGACACACAAGATATAACAAATACAAGTAAGGAGTACAAATTTCAATAGAAGTAAATTAAACCATGCTTTACACTTTGTTGTTATGGAAAGGAAACACAGTAAAGAAGGAAAAGTGTTCATGATGTCTACTTTTAAAATTTTCAGAGATAACATGTTCATGATCATAACAGTACAAGCTAATATTCTCAACTAAGAAAATTGGAAGTAATGAGAACATTTCAGATTTCAAGGTTTTCATTATTAAACAAGTCCCATTTCAGTATTGCAAAACAAAAGAATGATAGTACAAAAGAAGAGAAATTTTTTAACATTTCATAGATGCAAGTTGTTTCTAGATCATCATAACACACTAAAATATTCATACTATAGAGCATAGAAAGTTATTCTAGAAATAACATTTCCACTTATGATCAAATTCAGAGACAAGTGTTGGAAACTATCATATTACAAGCTCAAATAAAAGAGTTACAGTTCACAACGTTTCTACAGTTCAACTCCAGGAGCTCAAAATTGAGGATTCCATCTCAAAATTTTAAATGAATGTTTCTAAATTGAAACAAGGGTTTTGGAACATCCTTGTGACTTTCATAGATGATCAAGATTGAATGAAAGAAGAAAATAAAACTAAATAGAAAAATGCTAAGCATAATAATACAGGAATTCAAGCTTCAACAAGTCCCAAAGATCATTATGTAACAAGAGTTGAGACCAACAAGGAATCAATAATGATACGGACCTTACAACTAATGAATGAAATATTTTTCAAGCTAACAACTAGAGCATAATGAGCCTAATAAAAATCTCTTACAAAGTTCAATATTCAAAGCTCGAGAATGGATCAAAAATGAAAACCACAACTTCAAAGGATGGCTTGCAATGAAGTACAAGGAGGTTTCACAATATAAGGCTTTGGAAATAAATGGTTGCCAAATGCCTTAGAGTTCAAAAAATAAAATATGCACATTCAGAGTAAAGAGAATGATGAATCTGAAAACTCAAATACCCACATCAACAAATACATAGATCTACTGAGAGTTTTCATGAATAATAGAAATGCAATGAACTTACTAGTATAATTATAATCAAAGCCATGAAACCCTCATTAATATCAAGTCCAGAATAAAATGATGAAGACATAAATGATTTTCAAGCTCAGAGATCAAGGTTTTACAAGAAAATTAAAAGAAACATAAGGATTTCATGGAGTCAATGATAATAAAGTTGAAATGATAAGGTAAAAGTACTTACATAGTTCAAGATGAAATCTTACCTTCTAAACAATGACAAATATGTAATGCATAATACAAGGGGTAGTATATAGACACATGAGAACTCATAAAACCAATCTAAAGAGGAAACCAACCTCAAAACTCATCAATGATGGTCTGATAGGGATTTGACATCCGTAAAATCTTGAACATACAACCATGGCAGCCACTGTAGAAAAAAAAAATATAGAACTCGCAGATCCCTTCTCTTCAAATAAAACGAGCTCTAAAACTCCACTATTGGCGGAGAAGATATTACAAAAAAAAAAATCCATGTAGAGAACCTCATAAGAGTTAATAGAATGTAAGGAACCAAGCTCAAAGATCAACAATGGTGGCCAACACGATCAAACCACACTCAGAAAACACCAAACAGAGAAAAACCAACAAAAATGTAGATATCTAGAACCATAGAGAACATTTTTTTAGTAAAGAGTCGAGCTCAAGAAATATCAACAATGGATTCTTGGAGCAATTTTTGTAGGGCTTCACGTCCCAAAAAGAGCAAGTGATAATGACAAGTTATAAGCTCAATGATTTTTTTAAAAAACCTAACTCATTTTAATTAAAGATCGATGACAACAATAAACCAATAGTACAAAAATCAAAGGTATCGATCATCACCCAATCCAACCACCCAGGTTAAATATCCATGGTGGTGAAGATCAAGTACACAAGATCAACGTCCATAATGCAAATGCCAATACCAAAGAAAAACAAAAATTACCATGGTTAGCTCCTCACCTACCCTGATTAGATCAATGGTACAAGATTGACAAGTACTCAAAATCAATGGCCATAAACCATTCACCAGTTCAAAGAAAGGTAAACCCTAACCACAACCGAGTTAGCCTCGAAAGGAGAACCACTGAAAAGCTCAAGGGTTGAGTCATCGTGGGAAAGGGGCCATCCCATATCATTAAAATAATCATTTCATTGACCTTGGTTAAGGTCCTAAACATATTCCAAAATACTATAAGACTGAAAACAATTACTATGTAATTATAATCACAAGGTGGCCAAGTATATAGTATGACTATGACAACCAAAAAGGTGGCCGATTAGATAGTACAACAATGTTCCAAAATGACACCTTGTTTATTTTAAATCACAATAATATGCCAAGTAAACAAAGGAGGTCAAATCCAGAATGAAGACCAATGCTCACATCAAATGTGGTCCCCATAGTGGGAGTTTTAGAAAGTAAATAATAGCATTATGTGCACAAGCACAATTCTTCATGTGACCATAAGAAGACAAGAAGAGGTCAACATCAAGTATAAGGATAACTTTTAGGAGGCCTATTACCCTATTTTCCAGAAAAAAAAGATTATTATTTCACATGTTCTAACAATGGTGCCCACAATGGGTGATGTGGAATTGATTAAAAATTTTCTAAGTGTAACAGACAACGCATTATTTTTACTTCTAGGGAGATTAATTTTGCATATGCATCTAATGGGTAGTTTAAAATGTTATTTTTGCAAATTGCATGTGGATCAAGTTGTAGATGTCACATCATCAACTAGAAAACATAGTTTGCATGTATTAGAGAAGACTTTCTCATGGATCAAAGCTCATTTTTAGCTAATCTATTCATTCAACTTTATTAAAAATAGAATAGTCAACTACAATTTAACTAAGTTGTATTTTTGTAAGTAAAGGCTATTAATGCCCCAATGTATTAACATATTTAATTTTATTCCTTTATTTATGAAAGGATTAAAATCTAATGCATGGGCGAGTACAAATTTAGTCTATTTTTAGGAAGGGTGGGATGAATAATTTTGTTATATATTGTGTGCATTGGAAAACACAAAATGGGAACTTTTGGACATAGGAGTGCTGAAGCAGATTTTGTAAGTTTTTCCTTTGAATGAGAATTATATTCTACCTTTCCAATAATTTATAGTCTTTTGTATGTCTTATTAATCCTTGTGAATGTAAAATTCCTTGGTTAATCATCCTACCTTGTTGCAAATTTAGTAATTTCTACATGATATTAGTGTGCATGTGTATCTTAATAGTATTGTTGTGAAATTTTCCCTCAATACATCAAGTGTTTTCCTTAATATTCTGCTGAAAAATATTGGTTTGTGCATCCATAATTCATTCTCATATCAATTGTGCATGTACTCAGTAAAAGACCTCAAACAAGTTTGGTGTATCACCCCAGTTTTGAATTCATTTACAATCATCTTTTTACCCTCAAACCCAAGAAAATTAGTTTAGATAGATCAAAAAAGGAACTAGCCTTGATACCAGAGACTCACCTCAAAATAGGTATACCCACAGACTTGAGGTTTTCCATTGTATCTACGAAATAGAGAGATCTAAAGTAATCTTAGAACACCTCCAGTCATCTCTCTATAGGGTGCACTTTCGAGAGGTAACAGTTTTTGACATGTCCAGTGGAACCACGAATCAGATCTGTGAGAAAATTACTTCAATTTACAGCAGATTCAAAGTAAATAAAAGTTACTTTTGGAGCAACAAGATGCAACAACTTATTCTAAAGATTAAAATATTTCTTTGGTGACTACCTAAGGCTGATTTCATACCAGTTTTAAAGCATGTTCCATGTTTAAAGTGACTACAAGATCATCGGTAAGAGGAGTTCCTTCTAAGTTTATTTCTTTACCTTTGAATTCTGCAATAAGGAGAAGATTTGGCAATACTTTACCTTATAATAGACCTAGTTTTTGGTAACCCTCCTCCCAATCATGGTTCACCACGTGTTAATCTCTTCGTTTAGTTTCAGTTTTTCTAATGGCTCTTTAACCACCTAGAAATTTTGTGACCTTTACTAATGGCAGTCCTTTAGTAATTCCAGTCTACCATGATATCCCTAATGCTGACATGAAAATTTTACCTACCTTCACTGGTGAAAATCAGGTTTCACCTACAAAGCATATCAAAGATGTTGCAGCCCTATCTGCAATCCAAAATATAACACATGAAGATGTAGACTTGAGAATTCTATCTACATCCTTTAAAAGGAAAGCTTTGCAATGGTATAAAACTTTAGAATTTGGAAGTATAATAACTTGGAATGAATTAGGTGAGAAATTTCTGAAACAATTTCAAGATCATTCTGATCACTTGTCCCTTATAGAGCAGCTATCTATAATTAAAAGAGACCCTCATGAATTTATGGCCAGCTTTAATATTCATTTTGCTAGAACTTGGGAAAGAATTCCAAGCAAGTGTTAAGCCTCAAGAAAACCATGCTTTTCTATACTACCTTAGAGCCTTAAATAGTGATATTTCAACTATGATTTAATCCATGGGATGGGGTACTCTTCCAGCTGCTTATGGTATTTCCATTAGATCTGAAAAAAAACCTTATTCAAGTTGGTAAGTTTTCACCAAGTCCTTCAATGCCTCTTATAGAAGATTCGCTACCTATATCACAGCCCATCACTATTGTAGATCCTACGATTCTAGCTCCATTAGATGATGTTTTCAAAGCACTAGAAACTATGGGAAATAAATTGACCTCAATTGAAAACAAGTTGGCACAACCTAGCATGTCCTATCAAGCACCTTACCAAAAAAATCAATAGGGTCAACAAAATAGGCAGCTGTATCAAGCAAAATCAGAATTATAGGCAACCATATCAGCCAAGGCAATTTGACCCAAAGGCCCCTAGTCCATCTAACACTTTAGTCCTAGTTAATATGGTTTTAAAATAATGGTTTCAACCTTGTAATCAACCTCATTCAACTGCAAATTTTTCAAATACATTCTTGAATATAATCCTTTTTGCACAACCTCAACATGAAATATTATTCATACCTCAAATGGAGGGTCGACAAAAAGAAGCTCATAGTCAGAAACCACTAGAACAAAATTTGGTCAGCTTCGAGAGGAATACTTTATTGCAGTTACAACTATATCCTAAGAAAAGGCTCAGGGAAGAGAAAAATAACAAAATAGGCTTGTTCTGTCCACAATCACTGATAAAACAACAACTACAGGTCAAAAAAAGCTAATAGTCCTTTTGTTCCTCGAAAATTTCCAGTTTTCCAATTCAAAAGGACCAACCAAAGTCATTACAACCTAATCCAGGAAGGCTTTTCATACCTTAGATCTCAAAAGTTGCAGAAGCAGAGTCAGTCTTTGCTAAAGCCTATGCTTAAACAGTGGAATCTTTTTCCAAAATGGTTGCTTCTTTTAATATTGTTGATGTGATGAAAAATCATAATGTTAATATCTCAATGTGGGATGCTCTAAGTATCCCAAGGACAATAAGAGTTGTTTTCTCATGAACTTGCTAAGCTACTGATTTCATCAAAACCAATAGAGAAGGAGGTTCAAAAAGTAGACATGGTCCTTGAAACAATGGAACAAGACCACATTAAAGAAGTTAAATGGATGGTTCAAAAGGTTTTAAATGCTCAAGACATCAAGAAACCACCACCATTTTATTTGTCTCTAATTATTGGAGAACCTATTTTTCCTAACTGCATGGTTGAAAGCGATGCGAGTAGCACCGTTATGCCAAAATAAACTACAGAAAATTTGGATATGCACTATGAAACTATAGATAAGAGCATGCTCAAGCTTGATGGGACTACAACTAATATAATTGGTTTCATTATAAATCTGAGGTAACATTACATTCTTGTCCAAATTTTTGCATTTTGCAAGATGTTATTCTTATAGATTTACCTCCTTACTTTTCCTAATGCTTATTGAGAGATTTCATATAAAAAATAGGAGGTTATCTCTCTTCAGATTGGTCCTTTTTGTTCTTTAATCCATGTTATCAAACAAAATTTACTATCAATTATAAATTGTTGGTGAGATTTCATATCGAGCCTCATGCTTCTAATGCATTAGCTAATTATGGAGCCATAGACCTGTCTGATTTCGTTAATATAACTCATGTTTCATCACTAGATGGTGTTTCTAATATGTTCATGGATGAAAAGACACAGGAAGAAAATTCTCATGATCCTTTCAAAGAAGTTGAAGAACATCTATTTGGTGTGTATTTCCCCATAAATGAGGAAAATTAATTCATGGTTTACTTTGGGCACCAATTCCTTCTTTTTGTCCAAAATAGAAAATCCATTAGTGAAGGTAACCAAGGTAGTTTGGAAGCTTCATTTGATGGAGCTAAGAACAAGAAATGACAAGGAGTAGGTTTGATGCTCACTTCCCCATAAACGAAAGGTATTTCCTAGCTTTGAGTCTCTAATTTTCATGTACTTGTAATGTAGCTGAATACTTAGAAACATTAATTCATGGTTCACTTTGGGATAGAAAGAGAGATATTTTACATGCTTTCTTGCTAAATAAATAATTGAATGAGAAGAGAGTAGGTTGGATTACTACAGTTATGGAGTACAATGTCGACATCCATGTTATAAAAATAGTTCTAGGGAAAGGCTTATGTGAACATTTAATTGTTGATATTGAAAAACAATAAGTTACAGAATCAGAAGATCTAGAACAACGTGAAATGAAGTTATGTATCAACAATAAAATATTTTATCACATCTAGAAAATCAACAACCTGAAATCTGTCAAGAATTTAAGGAATCAAGATGGATGATTGATTTGGTTAGCTACCTACGACATGGTATCTATCCAAAAGGTATGGATAAGAATAAACAAAGGTATTTTAGGTTACAAGTTGTAACTTATGTTTTTATTGATGGTGTGTTATTTAAAAGATCTATAAATGGAATCTTTCTGTGATGTGTTGATTATGATAGAATTCAACAATTATTATCCGAATTCCATGAAGGACCTATAGGAGGTCATTTTTTAGCATGTACTACAACTTTAAAAATTATGAAAGTTGGTTACTATTGGCCCAACATATTCAAATATTGCTTTCAATGGATCAATAAATCTAAGAAATGTGTTTTCTTTGTTGGAAAAGAACATTTAACTGTGCTACCCGTAAAACCTATTTTAGTGGATCAACCATTCATGTAGTGGGGTCTTGATTTTATTGGCATGATAAACCCATCTTCCTCACAAGGACACAAGTGGATTTTGATTGCTATAGATTATTTTACATGATGGACTGGAGCAATAGCTTTGAAAGAGGCTAATGAGACTTCAATCCTTTCTTTATACGAGGGGATAGTTTACAGATTTGGTGTTCTAGCAACTACCATTTTAGATAATGCCTTGGTGTTTCTTGGTGTGAAGGTAATAGATTGGGATATTAAGCACATAATTTATTTAAGTACGTCATCTAATTATTACCCATAAGGTAATGGGTTAGCCAAAAGTACTAATAAGAATATTTTAAGGATCATTACAATAACACTCAAAGATAACCAAATAGATTGGCATCTCATGTTGAATTTATCACTTTGGGATGACAGAGTTACCCCTAAAAGATCACTAGGCAATTCACTATACAAGCTTGTTTATGGAAGAGAGGCAAGGATGGCCATCTCAGTTGATTTTCCTACATTAGATTTACATCATCAGATGAAATTTCTTGAGAAAGAACCACCGTAGGTTCGTTATGCAAAGTTAATTGAGTTATAAGAGTTGAGAAATCAAGCTCATCTAAACATGGAAAAGAATAAAAAATAGATGAAGAAAATTTTTGATAAGAAGGCTAAGTTCATAATATTCAATGAAGAAGACATTGTGTTGAAATAGGGTATTGATCGTGCAAAGACAGGAAACCACACAAAGTTTGATGCAATCTGGAGTGCTCTTTAGATGATTTTAGCTTGCAAATAACACATTGCATTTCAACTTTCAAGGCTGAATGGAGAGGAACTTCCCATTCCTGTGAATGGTATGTTTCTCAAACATTGTTATTGAAAATCCTACAAGTATTTACTTAGAGTAGGATTTCCCTTTCAATAAGTGCTTCATGCACTTTGCAATCTTTTTAATTCAATAAAGTGCATTCGTACGCATGGTCTGGTTTACCACAACCTTCCTAGTTTTAGTTCATTTTAGAAGGGTTGGACCTTCAGAAGGCATATTTTGGTTACATCCTTTAGACTCAATGCCTAATGGACAAGAGCATGCATTGGTCTATAAACTAACAGACAGCTTTCCCCATGGGATCACAAAAATGTTGACAATTTTTGCACTCCTGCAAAAATGGGAAACTTGAAACTTCGTTACGATGGATGGCATTAGTGAATTGTAGCTAATCTAGGGGATATTATTTTAGTTTAATATTTGTTCCCATTGGATTAATTAATGACTACATGTAATTTGTAGCTATGTGTGTTTTTACAAAATGTAATAGATCACATAGTCTGTAATTTCATGGTTGTCTTCAACAAAAGAACACAAAGGGCCCGAAGGAGAGATGTGTAATCTTGATGAAGGCATAAAATACATAATAGATGATGTGTTGAGTTTTAGAACAACAATCAAAGCTATAGATTACAACAGTATTAAGGTTCTTTACTAAGGTTACAGGTACTTTAAAATTCTTTCCTTCATGATTAAATACATTCAATTATGTTATCAATTTGTTTAACTCATTATACAATCCATATACAAATATGAAATGCAGAACGAAGTACACAATTCAGTTTCAGAATTTAATGTTTTATTCATAAGGAATTTCAAATGTTTCCCACACAATCTATGGGATGTAACTCAAGTAAACATCATAACTACTGAAATAGAAGGTGCATGTGCATGAAAATAAAAGAAAAATAATATGAAGGAATCCATCATTGCCTTATTTTTTTTTTATCATGTTGCTCCATCTTCATCCTTGTTATTCAACACTGCATTGTACCTAAAAATAAACATAAAAGAGACTCGTTAGTCATGAGCTCAGATTAAATCATGTTCTTGTACTGTCTATCTTCATGCAAATGAATCTCTTAATATCAAGAGGTATGATTACATAAAATATAAATGTATAAAAGAGACAAACAATAGTATTCTACATCAGTATATATGATTATCACAATCATTTCAGAGAGTAAAGATAAAGAGAAAAACAATGGAATAGAAGAGAGGCCAAAAGTCTAATGTTTTATAACTACTCTGTCTAAATGTGCAGGTATAGGTAAGAGGAAAGAAATAAACACTAACTGTTTAGTGTTGCAGTTTCTAACAAATGGAATGAAATAAAATTGCAGCTGAAACAGAATGGAAAAGGAAATCTGAGAAAAATTTGATAGTGATTCACCATGTAAAATGGACATTTTACATCTTTCCATCATGTTATTTCACAACTAATACATGCTTAAAAGATTTGACAAAAGATAAACTACTATTCAAAATAGAAAACATGAAAGAAAGGAGAGAATACATTGTATAGTCCAAGCTAAAGATTCAGATAAATACAAGTTACTTCATGATAAAGAACAACTTTAGTTACAGTACAACTAAGGATTCATGATGAAGAGATATAATACACAATGCAACTAGCTCAATGTATACTCATAGGACCAACTAATAGATAAGTATGGACACAAAAGATACAACTAATGCAAGTAGGGAGTATAGATTGTAATAGAAGAAATAAAAGCATGCTTTATAGTTTTTGTTATGGAAAGGAAACACAGTAAATAAGGAAAAGTGTTCATGATGTCTACTTTTAAAATTTTCATAGATAGCATGTTCATGAGAATAACAAACTACAAGATAATATTCTCAACTAAGAAAATTGGAAGTAATGAGCACATTTAAGATTTCACGGTTTTCATTTTTACACAAGTTTCATTTCAATATTTAAAATAAAAGAATTATACTACAGAAGAAGAGAATATTTTTAACATTTCATAGATGTGCAATTGTTTCCGATCATCATAATAAAGTAAAAGTTACATAATGTAGACCATAGAAAGTGCTTCTGAAATAAAATTTTCACTTATGATCAAATTCAGAGATAAGTGTTGGAAACTATCATAATACAACCTCAAATAAAAGAGTTACAGTTCACAATGTTTCTACATTTCAACTCCAGGAGCTCAGCATTGAAGATGTCATCTCAAAATTTTAAATGAATGTTTCTATAGTGAAGCAAGGGTTTTGGAACATCCTTGTGACTATGGGATATGAACAAGCTTGAATGAAAGAAGAAAACAAAACTGAATAGAAAAATACAGAGCATAACTATATAGGAAGTCAAGCTTGAGCAAGTCCCTAAGATCATTATCTAACAAAAGTTGAGACCAACATGAAATGAAGAATGCTATGGGACCTTGCAACTAAGGAATGAAATATTTTTCAAGCTAACAACCAGAGAATAACGATCCCAATATAAATATCTAATAGAGTTCAATATTCAAAGCTCAAGAATGGATCAAAAATGAAAACCACAACTTCAAAGCATAGCTCACAATGAAGTAAAAGGAGTTTTCACAATACAAGGATTCATAAATAAATGTTTGCCAAAAGCCTTAGAGTTTGAAATAGAAAATATGCACATTCAGAGTAAAGAGAATAACGAAGATGAGAACTCAAATACCCACATTAACAAATATACATATCTACTGAGAGTTTTCATGAATAATCAAAATGCAATGAACTTACCAATATACTTATCATCAAAGACACGAAACCATTGTTAATATCAAGTGCAAAATAAAATGATGAAAAAACAAAAGATTTTCAAGCTCATAGATCAAGGTGCACAAGAAAATGTAAAGAAACACAAGGATTTTGAGGAGTCAATGATTATAAATTTGAAACAACAAGGGAAAAGTAGTTACAAAGTTTGAAGATGAAGTCTTACCTTCTCAACAATGGAAACTATGTAATGGATAGTAAAAGGGGCAGTATACAAATGCACGAGAACTCAAAAAACCGATCTACAGAGGAAACCAAGATCAAAAAGCATGAATGACGAGTCTGATAGAGCTCTACCTTCTGCAAAATGCTCGAACATACAACCATGGCGGCCACTTCAGAAAAATGAACATAAAACTCATAGATCCCTTCTCTATAAATAAAATGAGCTCCAAAAATCCACTATTGGCAGGAAAGATATTGCAAAGAATAAACAAATCCATGCATAAAACCTCATAAGAGTTAACATAATGCAAGGAACTGAGCTCAAAGATAAACAATGGTGGCCAATGTGATCAAACTACACTCAAAAACTCCAAATAGAGAAAAATAACAAAATTACATATATCTAGAACCATAGAGAACCATTTTTGAAGATTTGAGCTCAAGAAAGATCAACAATGGCTTCCTGGAGAAATTTTCTAGGTCTTTGCCTCTTAGAATGAGCAAGTGATAAGCTCAATGAGTTTTTAAACAAACCTAACTCATTTGAGTTAAAGATTGATGAAAATAAACAAATAGTACAAAAAGCATTGGTATCAGATCATCACCCAAGCCAACCACCCAGATTAAAGATCCGCGGTGGTGAAGATCAAGTAGAAAAGATCAATTTTCACATAGCAATCGCCAAGATTAAAGAAAAACTAAAATTACCATGGTAAGCTCCCCACCTACCTTGATTAGATCAACGGTTCGGATTGACAAGTACTCTAAAACAATGGCCATAAAACCATTCACTAGGTTCAAAGAAAAGACAAACCCTAACCACATCTAAGCTAGCCTCGACAGGAGAACCACCGACAAAGCTCAAGGGGTGAGTCACCATGGGGAAGGGGCCAGCCCATATCATTAAAAGAATCATTGCATTGACCTTGGTTAAGATCGTAAACATATGCCAAAATACTATAATACCGACAACAATTACTATGTAATGATGATAAAAAGGTGGCCGAGTATATAGTATAGCAATGTTTCAAAATGATCCCTTGTTTATTTTAAATCATACTAATATGACAAGTCAAAAAGGAGGTCAAATCCGAATGAAGACTAGTGTTCACATCAAAGTTGGTCCCCACAGTGGGATTTTTAGAAAGCAGACAATAGCATTATGTGCACAAGTGCAATTCTTCATGTGATCACAAGAAGACAAGGAGAGGTCAACATCATAGTATAAGAAGCCCTTTTTGGAGGCATATTACCTTATTTTCCACAAAAACAAGAGTATTATTGCACATGTGCTCACAATGGTCCTCATAATGGGTGATGTGGAATTGATTAAAATTTTGCTAATTGTAAGAGATAACACATTATTTTTACTTGAAACGAGATTAACTTTCATATGCATCCAGAGGGGCAGTTTAAAATCCTCTTTTTGCAAATTGCAAGTGGATCAAGTTATAGATGTCACAACATCAACTAGAAGAAAAAGTTTGCATGTATTGGAGAATACTTGCTCATGAATCAAAGCTTAATTTTAGCTAAGTTTTTCATCCAACTTTTTAAAAATAGATTAGTCAACTACAATTTGACTGAGTTTTATTTTTATAACCAAAGGCTATTAATGCCCCATTGTATTAGCATGTTTATTTTTATTCCTTTATTTATTCATAAATAAAGGATAAAAAACGGATGCATGGGTGAGTATAGCTTTAGTCTATTTGTAGGAAGGGTGGGATGAATAATTTTGCTATATATTGTGTGCATTGGAATAACATGAAAGGGGAACTTTTGGACATAGGAGTGATGAAGCAGAGTTTTGCAGTTTTTCCCTTTGAATGAGAATTATAGTCTACCTTTCTAATGATTTGCAGTCTTGTGTATGTCTTATTAATCCTTTTGAATGTCAAATTCCCTGGTTAATCATCCTACACTATTGAAAATTTAGTATTTTTTCATGATATTAGTGTGCAAGTGTATCTTAACAGTATTGTTGTTAAATTTTCCTTTAATACATAAAGTGTTTGCCTTAATATTCTACTGAAAACTATTGGTTTATGCATCCATAATTCATTCTCATATCAATTTTGTATGTACTCAGTCAAATACCTCAAACAAGTTTGGTGTATCATCCAAGTTTTGAATTCATTTACAGTCATCTTTTACCCTCAAACCCCAGAAAATTAGTTAAGGATACATCAAAAAAAGAACCAGCCTTAATATTGGAGACTCACCTCAAAATAAGTATACCCACATACCTGACGTGTTTCCATTGTATCTATGAAAGAGAGAGATCTAGAGAAAGATTAGAACACCTGCAGTCTTCTCTCTATAGGGTGCACTTTCATGAGATAACTAAAACTTAATATTTTCCTATGGATTTAAAAATTCTTAAGTTGTGCAAAGGCATATCAAAATTTATTTGGGGGTAGGTAAAGAAACTTCAAAAATTCTAAAATTTTAAAGACATCCCCTTTGCAAAGGATAGTCATGTTTGTAAGATTGTGAGAGTGTGATCTTATTATGGAGAAAAGAGTAGCTAATTTCCTTCCATTTTCCATTTCATAATTTCTTCCAATTGTTGCATGTACAAGTTTTCTCAAGCGCCAATAAAAGAGAAGGAGTTTTTGCCTTAGAAACTAGGAGGTTTAATTGAGACTTTTTGTTCATTGAATCTTATTTGGTCTTGTTGCAAATGGCTTAATTATTTCTTCTTAAATCTACGTGTGTTGAAGTTTTCAGTTTACGGGTGTGGGACTCTAATTTTATACCCACAACATTAATCCCTCTCCATTTTTCTCTCTTTATTTCTGGTTCTCTTACAATGTCCTCTCTAGTAAGAAAATTCTAGCTTTAGTGCAGGTCATTGGACTTCCCATACTAGATCCCCTACCATAAGGACACCACATAAAAAAAAATTTATGTGCATGTAAACACGAAGCTTCAATGTTCAAGTAAAGGGACTTAGATTCCTAGAGCGTTGGTAGGAAATCCACAATTTTTTCCACCCGAAAAATTTTCTCGCGAAAAAGTCCCTTATTAGGAACTTATTTATAGAAAGATCCAAGGATAAATTATGAAATATTAAGTTGAATAAAAGATTACGTGATATCCAAAATTAAGGGATAACTCCACAAAAGTAGAGGAGGAATGCATGGAAAGATAAAATATTGTCAATGAAAAACAAAACAAGTTTTGTCACTACTTAGCTTTCTTGGTTATAAATCATGCACATAAGGACATAGTAGAGGCATAATGTAATAATAATAATTGCATAATGTTTTTATTAAACCTTCCACACTTTATATATTTTTTAGTTTTAGGGATACAATTATCTCTTGTATTTGAATAAAATGGTTATACTAAATTTCAACTTGGCAATGGCATATATAATCCTATAAGATTATCAACCCAACACACCTTCATGTTTGAGACTATATTTTATGGGTAGATGCTAAAACCACATATATTTCATATGTATAATAGATTTTTTCACACACCAAGTGCATGATTCCACTAAGTTCATTTGAATTACTAAAAAAACATTAAATGAAAGATGGCCTCTTATAATGCAATGATTTTTTAGATATGCATAAAGTGTGTTTGTTTGTGAATTCATTTATTTAGAACATTTTTTTTTCTTACACTATTATAATTGAAATTACATTGATTATATGGTACATGCTAAAAGAATAAAGTTTTTTTCTCAATCTAATTTATTAGATCTTTTTAATTCATAATATCAACTACATTATGCTTTAATTAACTAAGGGTATAAGAATATTTTTTACCACCATGTTCCTATTTACATATCAACTGAATGGTTTCATGGTGTTTTTCAGTTATTGTCATTACAAATAGACAACAAAAATGAAAAATTCCACTAGATCCAAGATACCATTTTTATATTGTTTTAATGGAGATATGCATACCATTCCTTCCAAGGATTACTCTATTAGATGCAAGATGACGATTCACTATATCCACAAAAATATTCCTTTTATATGTAAGTTTTATTTTGAAAATAACATCCATTTCTACTATAGCTCAATATAATGATTTTTTATTATAGTATTTAATAATGTAACTACATTGGCTGGGATTCTTCTTGTATACATTTATGTCAACACATGATTCTACGATGATTTTTAACTTTCCTTTTAGACAAAGTTCTATATTATTTTGTAAAGTAATTTAGAAATAATCAACTAAAGTTTCTATTGTAGTATGTTCGATGGAGGTAACACACTATCTTGTAAAAAAACTTTAGAAAGAATCAAGTAAAGAACATATCACATAATATTTAGAGGAGGTGGCGTATTGTAAATTTATCTCAATAAATAGGTGTATCATTCTATGTCAACAGTTAATGGCATTTATGGACCATTTATTATTTCCTCTCATTGATATTGATGAAATGTTTGTGCACCCATTTATGGGAACAACATTCAACAAAAATATTTTTATTTATAATATTGGTTACTGTATGCACCAAAATTGCACATGCTACATTGTCGGAAAATGGTTACAAAATCCCCAATGATGATTCATATCCTTTTAAAAGGTGTTCGAGTTCCTAAACCCATTTGTAGTACATATTTGTAGCCTAGACATCCTTAATTAGCCTTTGCATGCTTTTTTCTAGCTTTCTACGCTTCTTTTATGCATGTTTTGACCTTTAGTGTCAAAACCACAACCCAGGATTGGGTGGCGGTTTCATGTTTGTCACCCTACACACGGTGGTGGTTCTGCTCAATTTTTTAAGAAAGCTTCGTGAGAAATTAGACACACATGATTTTGGTTAACTTCAGTTCCAAGGCATGTTTATGAGCCAAGTTAGCTAAATTTGGGTTTAATTACATGGTCTTTTCTGCCTCTTCTATTTTTAAATAGATTTAATCACTTTTAAATTATTCTTCACCCAATGAGTTGGCACACCAAGGATGCCTTGTGTGTGAGTTCACAACCCAACCAATTTTTTATATAACCATTACTTGTTCTCAATAAAAACATGGAGAATATTTATATTCTTGTTATTGCAAAATTAATGGCTTTCTTGCTAGAAATTGCCAAATCCAATCTCAGTTCAATTGTGCTTGCACTATTCCACTTGCATTGCTTCACATTCTGCCAATTCAAGATGTTATTTCTCCTACATCCTTCTTCTTCTATTGTTGTTTCATTCCCATCCGTTGGACTCACGTGGACACAAATATTGAAAGGATAAATTGAGGGGATGAATATTCACACAAATGTATTTTCCGCTTATCTTGCATATCCAGGTTGGAGGTGTTGATTTTTACTTTGTTTATTTAAATCATTGTATCTGAATTATATTCATTAAAATAATTCAAATCAAATAGATTAGAAAATAATTCTCTTTCATTTGTAAACTGCTAGTTAATTTCCAAGAGGATTTACACCTTTCATAGCGCTCCCAAGTGATAGATCTTCTTCTTCCTATCCCTATGGATTTGAAAGAGAAAATATCTGTAGAATGTTTTTCCATATCATATATTATTTAGAAAAGTTCTTGTTTTATGTTAGCATTATTTAGAATACACTCATCACAGGTGAATAACCACATCGGGTTATTTTTATTATTTAGTTTTAGTGTAGAATTATATTTGATTATTTAGAATAAAAGAACATTATTGTTTAGTGATTGTAATATTTCAGTTTTTTTTTTTTAATTTTCTTACATTAGTTTCCTTTAGTATTATCTTAGATTGTTAATTTAATTTAGTTTACATTGACGCTTCAAACTAGTTTAGCACTTGGATCAAATCAGGAAAGCATGACATAGGGAATTTACGTTACCCATTCCTAGCCTCTAAATATCCCCTTTTGCTTATTTTGGTAATGGTAATTCACACTACAAGATCTTAGGCAATGATTCTCCCATAGCCAACATTCCAAATATTGTACATCGGCTGTCCCGACATGACCTCGAGACATCAGGTGCAAGAGAAGGTCGTATTTCAATTTTATTTCATACAAATTGGTGAACCCTATGTGAAGGATTAATTCCTTCTTATTTCCTTTTCTTTCATTATTATTACCTCATCTTGCCATTTCTTCCCATATTTTTATAGGTATTTTATACTTTCTAAAATAATTCTGGAAGAGAGTTTTGTTGGCCATTTGGCTCTAATAGATATTACACCAACATTCAACCAAAACTGTCCCCTTCTCTTTCGAGGTGGGGTCACAATTACACAAGCAACATCTAAACCTTTCATATTAACACTTCAAACCCCATTAGCTATGTAAGGATGGAGGAGGTTGATCAACCGTTAAACATGCAATATGGTCAACCCTATGAAAACCACGTTGATATAAAAATGGAATAGGTTCTTACCAGAGAGTCTTGTTAAGACCTCACATTGTCATGCAATCGACATAAGATGATATGTTTACATGAATAGCTAATTCTCTTCATCAGATAGATGGGTCTTTGGATAGAATGAAGGCTAAAGCCTCTGAGATTTCAAATGCCTATCCTAACATTCTTACTTCTTATGCAAATAAGAATTATAACAATGAATAATTCATGACAGTCATCATGATCCTGCTTAATCAAACCCAACGCCACAAGAACCCCAAAAAGGGACTCAATCCTCTCCCAATGATCTCATTTCTACTTTAGTAAGGAGGATTAGAGAACTAGAAAGTTCCTAGACTTCACAACCAACACATGGAGTAGGGAAGAACATGGGGTATCCAGTTGAAAGCAAAGGATACATCCCTTCCAATGAGCAACAAACACAATATCATGTAAAACGAAGTTAATTTTGTTCATTCAAATCTAGGTGATCTTATAATAGGATTAGAGACACTAGGGATGGGTCCTCATCATTCTCAAGCTTATCCTACACAAGGGATTATCAAAGTATGTTCTCAAATGCTGCCACAATATTTAATGTGATGTTACCTAGTGTTATGCCCACTACTCCATATCATGGTACTATCCCACCTTACATGCACATGTATTCAAAACCCCCCCAGATTGACCCTTATGATATTCCTGATCCCTACATGCCATATCAAGGGACCGCATATTTTCTCGTTAACACTTATAATGCATCTTATCCAACTCCTCCTTCTCCACCTCCTCATCAAGGATCTTCAATGGTGAAATCTTATGCAATGGGTACATATGCTGAGTACTTAAAGGAGCCTCTTGACTTCACTATACATGGTGTCATGCTTCCATGCCCATTTTTGGATCTTCCAAACTTGAAGGGATAAGGAGAGGTGAATGCTCATATCAAAAACTGCACTACTTGCTATGAGCAAATTGATTCCTTGGGATGCTATAGTGGCTAAGATATTTCAAATAATCTCAAAGGAATCACACTAGATTGGTATTACCGTATTCGAGCAACTTCTATAAATTCCTTTAAAAAACTTATTTCTGAGTTCATCAAATTATTTTCCATGAACAAGTTGTTGTGTACAAGAATTAGGGGTTCTTACATATTAGACAAGAGAAAAATGAATATGGCACATTTTAAACCCCTTTTGAAGGTTCTCAAATGCCAAATAAGTTCTCTATTCCTCTGTAAGTGTGCCCAACACGGAACAAATGGAGATTTGTGATATTTTACTTTACTCACTCAATCAAGAGACTACGGAGGAAATCCAGAAGTTTCCTTTCCATAGTTACAAGAAAGTATTGCAAGGTGTGCTTCGATTAAACAAGCCGCTATAGAAATTGGGTTAAGATCTACTATCCTAAGGGGAAATAGGTATCCCCAAATAAAAATAATGTAATTTTTCAAAACAATGGTGATAACAACCAAGGACCTAAGGGTGTGAATCACAATAATGGTGCTACCATGAATAATGCTACTAATCAAGCTAAGAATGTTGGTTTTCCAAATAATGGTAACAATAAAAAAAAAAAACATGAGAAATAAAATAACCCTAGCACTATCTCCTCAGTTAACACAATTGATGTAAATAGTCTATCTAAAAAGCATAATCAAACCCAAGGCCCAAACCAGTATAAAAAATCTGGCCAAGCGACAATGAATCATGGTTATAAATACCAAGTTATAAATTATAACCAAGGTTATAATCAACAATAGTAAGACACTTATGAAAGGCAAATGAGATTATGATGCTAACCTATATTGTGCTTTCCATAAGGTATGATTTCATGACAACAGGACTTGTCATGATTGCAACAAGTTTCTTGTACAAACTACCCGAAAACCAAATGCAGCTCTTTGTAGACATGTTCCAAAAAATCCTAAATCAAACCCACAACCTAGTCATATATGACCTATCTCACCTCAAAATGTGAACCCTAAACATCTTGGGGATGCCCAAGATAATCCTCAAAATATAAACAAGGGAATTCCTATAGAAAACAATGACCATGAAGCCTCAACTTCTGATAACTCTCGGATTTCTCCTAACCTTGGTTCAAACGATAATATGAAAATCTTGGGGTTATTCAAGCTAGAGGTTGATCCATAAATTAATGTATCAAATTGGATGAATGATTACATTTTACAACCCCTACCCACTCTTTCCTTCCCACAGGATGATGTTCCTACAATCTCAAAACAAGTAAGAGCCTATGATTTAATATCGCATTTGAACAAGACCTTTCCTCACATTTTGTTTCTATATTTGCTGAATCATTCACATGTGCATTATTCTATGTAACTCAATGCACTAGGTATTGGTCATCCATGTTACACCACCTCCTGACACTCAAATAAATCATATTAAATTTGACATATATCCTCCGAGAAAAATGATAGGGATATTGGGTTTGTTTTCAATATAGACAATATGCTAGTTGATGCTTAAATTGCACAAAGAGGTGATCCTGCCTTATTTTTACAAGTCTTGGTTTATAACCATTGCATTATGAGAGCCATGATTGAAGACGGGGCTGATGTAAATGTGGTTCCCTTCTCTTTCTTGTAGAAGCTAGGATATGTAGAAACAAATTGTTCCTCTATAAGAAACACATTACGGGGGTATGAAGTATTAAAATGACCTTGATTGGAACCATTGTTGTTCTAGTCATGCTTGGTCAAAAAACCATATTGATGATTTTTACATTATCGACATGAAATCAAGTTATAACAAGATCCTTGGGAAACCGTGGATTCAAATGAAGGCTATCCCTTCTACCATGTTCCAGGAGATTAGATTCCTCCATTTGGGGAAGGTATTCATCAATCAAGGGGATCCTAATCCCTTTGATATAAACTTCGAAAAACTCAAGAAGAATAAAGGATTCCATATGGAGTATGAACTTCCTGCAAATCAATTAAACAAACCACCTCTATCAAAAGAGTTATTCCACATCACCCTGGGATTTTCGAAGGCTGAAGTTGTTGACACAAAAACATTTTAGGTGGCAAAAATAGATAAGGGTAAATTAATATTTGTTGAAACAATGTCCACTAAAACCATTATAGAAATTATAAAATTGTTAGAGAGTGATGATTATATCTTCCTTTCATTTGAACCACATGGGATGGTAGTCTTCTCATTTTAGATTCTCTTCCCTCTGAAGACCTAGGTCTAGGTTTAAACATGATAGAATTAACAAATGAAGAAGGTAAATTTGAGATTGAAATGATGCCCATGAAAACCATCTTTGAGGGTTGTTCTATTCAAAACCCCAGTTTCAACCCATGTGCATCTAAAACTAATCTTTCCATATCCATGGGGAAAGGGCTCATCATTCAACAAGGGTCATAAGTAAACACAGAGCTCTACATAGAAAATAAGGTTGAGCAGTATAGTCATCCTCACCCAGACACCATGTCTCAAGAATGTGACAAAGAGGTTAATGAATGCCTCTTTCAGAAAAAAGATTTTAATGATTACACATATACACTTTAGGGTAAGGGTTGTAAGTATAACCCCAAAATGGTATTCCCTTGTCAAGAGAATGGAAATTTTGAGGATCATGGTTCTCCATTATGCACTTTTAGGGGTGAAGAATTTGATATTCGTCAACTTTCTTCAACTTATCCATCATCACATGTAGTTTCACCTACATTTCCATATGTACATTAATGCATCCACATTTTCATTCTCATATGATAACTCATTCAATGAAATTTGTAATCAAGAACATATCTTTCAAGTATTTTTAGCAAGTTTTGAAATATTGGAAATACCTCTATCAAACTTCTTCAAATATCTGTAATATTATCATTAAACATTTCTTAATGGTTGCATCTATTTAGCAAGTAAGGCATAGTTTTGAAAATTATCCTACCAAGGCTTGCATACTTGGTTCTTCTCATAGTTTACTTTCAGCTTAGGTTTCTCTTTCCATAAGTTTGTTCTAGAAGCTTCTTGGTGTCACATATTTCCCAAAAACATCTCTTTGGTAGAAAAACATGGTAAACATTTTACCTAGATTTCTTGTTCTCCTATCTTATCCTGTGGCGTTGAGCACTTTCATCCTACTAGTTGCATGGGGTTGAGGTTAGGGGAAAGTTCTCTCTCCATAAAGAAAAGCTTAAAGTTAAAAAAGTATATACAACAAGTCAAAACCAAATACAAAATTTTCATTTACACACTTCCTTTCCCTACTAATCTTCGGTGTTGAGCCCTCGTTTCTTACTGGTGGCGTGAGGTTGGGAAAGGGAGGAAGTTCCCTTACTCACCTATGCCTTGTCCTTCATGATGAACCAATACTTCCTACAGGTAGTATGGGGCAAGGTGTAGGGGTATCTAAAAATAAATCAATAAGTTAAAATCTATTCATTCAATAAAAAGTTATTCGAAATCATAAATCCCAACAAAGTTAATTAGATATCTAAGTTCCAAGAGATTTGTAAACTTTAATACCGGAATTTATCAATCAAGTGGCCATCTACAGATTGAAGTCTAGATAAACTGACAAGTGAATCACATTCTAAATTGTGTAGTACACTTTATATGGAATTATGTTGTAGGTTCCCTATAGGATTTCTATCACAATAGTTTTTGTCTCTCATCACATTCATTTATAAATTCATACAACTTGTGTCCCTTTTGGCTCTCAATGTTGAGCCCTCACATCTTACTAGTTGTGCAGAGTTAGAAGCAAAGCAGGTTCATTTTATTATCAAATCATTTCATCACATTTTTCTAAACAAATCAGAAGTAACAAATATTACTTGAGAGGTAAAATTTCTATGATTACATCATGTTTTGTGTCATCATTTTATAAAGAAAAAACAAAAAAACACATCATTTTGTTTAGCATATCATCATCCATCGCATAAATTAGAAAAAATCATAGAAAATCAGAAATTCTAAACATCTAAGAGTACACACGTGAATCAAATCATAAATGGAAGTCAAATATAAGCAAGGAATGACTAAGCAAAAAAGGGATATCTATACATATCATGATGTGTCATAGTTTTTTACAATTCCATTGCAGACTAAGTGTAGTCAAAATTCTCACAATGAGCACAAAATACCAAAACATCATATATGCCTCACAAAATGGAGACTAAGCAATAAAGGCACTCTGCCTATCTACCTCTTTGAGGCCCCTTATGACTGCTCTAGTTACAAATTTCTTATGATTTCTTCTCAAAAGCATTCAAACAACAAAAGGCCAAGCCTAACGTAAAATACCATTCCTAAATCCATTCCAATTAAAAAATACTCACAAACAAAACGGTCATTATGGACCTAGAGCTCCAAAACAATTACAATGACAAAATGTGGAAATGAATTGAAAATAAGTTGTTTTGATATTTTTTTTAAACCTCATTTTGAGTGTATGTGTCTAAAGGGATGGAGCGTTGGTGAAAGTATATTCCTATCCCCACACAAATTGTAAGTCCTCTTGTCATTTTTATTTAGTGTTTATTTTTCGATATCGTATTTATCTGCACTTGAGTCTCCCTTTTGTCTTGTAGGTAATGGAGCTTGGATGGAAAAATTTCAGCACACATGCATATCAATTATAGCTTCTAACTCCCCATTTTGGGAACACCATACTCGGACTATACATTTTATGCCTCTTCATGGCTAAGATGCTTCACTGAGGGGGAAATATGTACACACCCAAAATTACACGTGCTACATTGTTGAAAAATGGTTACAAAATCCCCCAATGATGATTCATATCATTTGAGAATGTTTTCGAGTTCCTAAACCCTTTTGCAGTCCATATTTGTAGCTTATACATCCTTACTTAGCCTCTACACATTTTCTTCTAGCTTCTCACTTCTCTTGTGCATGATTTTTCCTTTAGTGTAAAAAGCGCCACCCAGGCTTGGAAAGTGGTTTCGTGTTTGTCACCCTACGCAGGGCGCCAATTTTTCATGATGTTTACAAAAACCTTAATGCAAAATTAGACACTTGTGATTTTATTTAACTTCACTTCTAAGGCACGTTTATGATCCAAATTAGCTAAATTTGGGCTTGATTGCATGGTCTTCTCTCCTCTTCTATTTTTAACAATATTTAATCATTTTGAAGTGCTTCTTCACCAAATGAGTTGGAAAACGAAGGTTACCTTATGTGTGAGTTCACAACCCAACCAATTTATTATATAACCATTGCTTGTTCTCAAGAAAAACCTAGATAAAATTTGTATTCTTGTTGTTGCAAAAATGATGCCTTTCATGCTGGAAATTGCTATAGTCAATCTCAGTTCAATTGTGCTTACATTATTCCCCTTGCATTGCTTTCCAGTCTTCCAATTCAAGCTATTGTTTCTCCCTCATCCTTCTTCTTCTGTTGCTTTTACATTTTCATCCATTGGACTGATGTTGACACAAATATTGAATGGATAAACTAAGGGGATGAATATTCACACAACAATATTTGTAATTTTTTTCTTCATTTATTTAAATTAATGTATTTGAATTAT
This sequence comes from Taxus wallichiana var. yunnanensis, assembly GCA_018340775.1. Taxonomy (NCBI): domain Eukaryota; kingdom Viridiplantae; phylum Streptophyta; class Pinopsida; order Cupressales; family Taxaceae; genus Taxus; species Taxus wallichiana. The sequence goes on from CM031240.1 coordinate 3,961,880, forward strand.
ATCCATTAAACTAATTTATATCAAATAGAGTACCAAACAATTCTCTTTCATTTACAAATTTTTAGTTAATTTCTAAGAGGTTTTACACCTTTCATAGCAGCTCCTGGTGAAGGATCTTCTTCTTCGTATCCCATTGATTTGAAGGAAAAAATACCTATAGGAAGTTGTCTGCATATCATAGATTATTTCAAAAGTTCTTGTTTTATGTTAGCATTATTTAGAATACATTCAGCATAGGTGAATAACTACACTAGGTTATTTTGCTTGTTTAGTTGTAGTGTATAAGTAGATTTGATTATTTAGAATAAAAGGAAAATATTGTTTAGTGATTGTAATATTTTAGTTTTTTTATTTTCTTAGATTAGTTTCCTTTAGTATTAGCTTAAATTCTTAATTTCATTTATTTTACATTGATGCTTCAAACTAGTTTAGCACTTGGATCCAATTAGGAAAATAGGCCATAGGGAATTTACACTACCCGTTCATAGCCTCTAAAACTCCCCTTTTGTTGATTATGCTACTGGGAAATCACACTATCGGATCTTAGTCACTGATTCTCACATAGTTGGTCATCCACACATTCCACACCGACTTTCCTGACATGACATCGAAAGGTCGGGTGCGAGAGAAGGTCGTGTGTCGATTTTATTTCGTACAATCACCAACTTTCTATGGTACCATTAATGATAAGTATTAATTGATTATGCTAGAATAAATTTAGTTAGTTTTTAATTCTTTAAATTCTCAATGTCTCTAGAAAGACAAAATATTTGGATTCAATATTATCTCTAGGGAGAAAAAATGATATCGTTTCTATGGAAAAAGAATGATGCCATCTCATAAGAGACAACATTAGTATTACTCTATATTATTTTTAGAGAAATAATAATGAGATACGTCCACTTTGATAAAATATTTTTGACAATATACAATTTTTTTATTTTCCCAACATGAGATGATTTGATTAGGTATTGTCTCTAATATTTTCTCCAAAACTCCAATAGCAAAGTTTCAAAAATAAAATTAAAAATTGAAAGAAAATTTAAGCATGAAAACTTTGATTGGTGTAACATAATTATGAGTTAATGAAATACAAAACTTTGGTTGAAAATTTATCACTATAAACTTGAAACCATATATTATGCCTAAATAATCATTACTATATATAAAGTATAGTATCTCGTCTTCTCACGTGTGGATTCATGACTCATTTTGTTGAAGTTGTCAACACTTATTGCTTTCTATATATGTCTTAAATTGCTTGCAAGATACTATGCTTACACTACAAAATCTAAGGATTCAACCGTCCATTGTTTGGTGGGACACTATTTAAGAAAATATGACACGCCATTCAAAATATACTTGCCTAGCCTCTTATACTAGATTATGTGTCCTTTTATCTTTCATTTGGAGAAAAATATATACTTACTAGTATTAAATTTTCTTGTGTACATGTATCTGTGGACCTTATCCACTAAGTAAAAAATGGTTGGGGTTATCTCTGCACCAATATGTGAAATCTCTCTCCACCAACCTATATTTTTATATTTAAAACATTTTAGTATGGATTTGTGATTGAGGAACGAGTGGACTCCATTATGTTTTTCATGATCATTATGTTCAGTAAGGCTTTCCGTTACGGATCATATATAGAAATCCAATCTTGTTCTATTTTATTCGGGATTTAATCTGTAATGGCGTATTATTTTCTTAGAGACTTGCTAATACTAGTGTCTTGCATCCCGTGCATTAATTTGGATATTGTTAATATTTCTATACGTGACTTCCATACTTTCTATGATTCTCAGTAATTCTAGGAATGGATTCACGATCTCTTTATGCCCTTCCATCGTGAAATTTTCAAGTAAATAATGGCGTTGTTTGGATACTCAGATCAGTCAACAACATTTATTGACCCCACTTCCAATTATCTCTCTCTTTAGAAATGAATAAAATCTTCATACTATTAAGGAAGAAATAAATGTTTCTATTATTAATCAAGAATATAATTATCAGAAGTTTTTAAATTAAAAATGTATTTTCTCACCTCTACCTTCTTAAAGATTCAACTAAATGCAGAAATAGTAACTCCGTATTTACAACATACATAGAAATTTTTACACTATTTCTTGTTCTACCATGAGAGTAATTCAATAAGATATCTTGCCACTACAACCTAGTCCTTTTATAATATATTCTCTATGGAGGTGAATCTACTCCTATAATTATTGTACCTCTTCTACTACTTAGGGATTTATGGAATTGATGCGGGAGTATAACTTGCAGAGACCAAAACTTTCGTCTGACCGTTGGATAGTCTTGAAATTTTATAGGGTGGTAGATATATATTAGTATTATGTTGGGGTGAACTTAGCATGCAAAGTTGTGGCCTTTTTGGCATATTTTTTTATGTCTGGATTCCTTCATCTAATGGCCTAAAGTTGGCTCAAACGTTTTTTCAATTTTGACAAGGTCGTAGAAATTTAATAACTTTTGTTGTTCTTGTTAGAATAAGTCAAAATTTCACGTGAGCCTTAGTTTATGAAGGTATATTTTGTACGCAAATTTTGGATCCCATCCGAGTTTTTTTGCTAGCAGGTAATTTTTGGCATTTTAGGGTTCTTTTGGCAATTTAGGGTTTTTTGGCATTTTAAGGTTTTTAGAATAAACGTGAAATAAAATTTGGATTGTAATGATGTAAAAGATTAGTGTGGATTCCAAAATGAGAAGAAAGCTATTTTAAAACTTATGGTTTTTATTTGTAAATTTGTTTATGTGTTTTTTGATGGTATTTCAACCTCTTACATCTTGATTCACATCAATTGGTATCAAAGCAGGATTTTGATCTTGCAAAATATTTAAGCTAACATATTACATTTTTCTGTGTAATTTTTATTTCTATTTTATTTATAATCATGGCTAGACATGCGGGAGGGGAGGTTATGCCCATATGAATAGGCATATGTAGGAGCTACAAATACAAGTTAATGAGGTCATAGGAGAAGTTACCCGCCTTAGAAGGAGACATGCAAATGGGGATGCAGACCCAGATAGTGATACTGGAGATGTACCTTCATTAATGAATGAAGGAGGATATGAAGAAGAAAATGAGAGAGATGAAGAAACCTTAAATGAGAGACAATTTTAGGAGAGATTGATCCAGGCTGAGGGAAAGAATGACGACATCAAGATTAATGTTCTTTATTATGGTGCAGAGTTACGACCAGCGGATTTGATTTTCTCTGTTAAATCACAGGAAAAATTATTTGACTTGAAAACCCTTTCAAAGGAGAATAAGTTTAATTGTGCATGCAATAATTGTTCGGGCATGCATTGATTTGGTGGGATCACCTACAAAGTGAAAGACAAAGGAATGAAAAGGTAAAGATCCGAAACTAGAATAAAATGGTAAAGAAGCTTAAAGAAAAGTTTCTTCATGTACATTATACTAATGAATTTTACACATTTTCAATCAGGGTAGAACATAGAGAGTTTGAAGAATAGAAGGCTACATGGTATATAAATGGTTTGAGTTACACCATACAAGACGAGATAAGTATTTTTCGAATACATAGCCTTGATGACGCTTATCAACTTGCATTAAAGGAAGAAATAATGAAATAGAGGAATAATTTTATAAGAGGTGTGAAGAGAGGTCCATCATCATCTCCAATGAGAGGAAGGTCTAGATTTGAATCTACAAAAGGTAAATCCTCTAATACAGAAGGGCATCAAGATTCTAGTCAAAGACATGGTAACTACTAAAGAGGTTGGGGGTTTCAAAGGGGAAGAGTTTATAATTGAGGACGGGGTGGAATAACTTCAAAGGCAATATACATGTTACAAATGTGGTGAAGAGGGGCACAAATCTTTTGAGTGTCTGCACTATCCTACACAAGATAGGTGGAAAGGAGAACAACCACGAGTAAATCTAGTTGAAGTTAAAGAGAAAAAGAAATGGAGGTTGCTGTAGACATGGGTGAAACCCTCATGATAAGGAGGATGATGATTGTCCCAAGGAAGGAGAAAGAACATATTGTTGTTGGTGCTGATTTATGGCTATGAACAAATATATTTTGAACAATATATACCTTTAGAGGAAAGGTATGTAAAATTATTATTGATGGTGGTAGTTGTGAAAATGTGGTTTCAACTATAATGGTTGATAAAATCAATCTAAAATGTGAGAAGCACCCATATCCCTATCACATATTATGGTTCAAGAAAAGGAATTAGGTAACCATAGATAAAATATGCCTTATAAATTTTTCAATTAGGAATACCTACAAGGATGACGTGTGGTTTGATCTTATCCCAATGGATGCATGCCATATATTACAGGGGAGGCCTTGGAAATACAATACAAAGGTTACACATGATGGAGGAAAAAATACATTTACCTTTTGGAAGGATGGTGTAAAGGTGGTCTTATTACCCTTTAAGGAAGAATAGAAGAGTGAGGGATTATTGGCTATAAAAGACTTTGTTACAGAAATCTAGAAAAAGTTGGATGGTGTTATGCAGTAATGTCAAAAAGGTCGAAATAAAGGACTTTAATATACCTTTTGTTGTGGAAAAGGTACAAAAAGATTACAAAGATGTCATACCGGATGAGCTACCATATGGGTTACCTTTGAAGAAAAATATTCCAACACCATATTGATTTGATCCCAGGATCAGACCTTCCAAACTAGGTAGCCTTTTAGATGAGTCTGACACAGAGTGAAGAGTTGATAGACAAGTGACAGATCTAATACTAAAAGTGTTAGAAAAAAAAAGCATGAGTCCATGTGCAACTCTAGCGCTATTCACTACTAAAAGATTGGAGAATGTATTTATACATCAAAGCCATAAATAAGGTCAAAATTAAGTATCAGTTCCTAATTCAAATATTGGATGATATGAGGGATGTGCTAGCGGGAGATCGATATTTTATCAAGATTGACCTGCGGAGTGGGAACTACCAGATCTAAATCCGTGAAGGGGATGAATGGAAAACTGCTTTCAAAATAAAAGATGGATTGTACGAGTGGATGGTGAGGTCATTTGGGCTATCTAATGCACCCAGTACATTTATGAGGTTAATGAACAAAGTACTTTGAGAATACGATGGTAAGTTTTTTGTTTTCTTTTTTATGATATTATGATATTCAATAAGACAAAGGAAGAACACTTGTTATATATGAAATTGGTGTTAGACTTGTTACATAAATAGAGTCTATATGCTAACTTAAAGAGTGTATATTTCTTCAAAAGAGTCTTGTTTTTTTGGGGTTTTTCATATTAGAGGATGGATGAGGAAAAGTAAAGTCAATTTTGGAATTGCCTATTGCAAGGAATGTGACAGAGGTTTCTATTTTTCCTGGATTGGCAACTTTTATAGGAATTTCATAAGGAATTTCAGTAGCATTACTGTAACCATAACAGAGTGTACAAAAGGGAAGGATTTTATATGGACCAAGGTAAAAATAGATAGTTTTCATTTGTTGAAGAAGAAAGTGTCAGAAGAATCAGTTTTGGTATTGTCATATTTTAGCAAGGTATTCGAGGTTGACTATGATGCCTCACATGTCGGGATTGGAGCTGTACTGAGTCAAGAAGGATGAAATCTTGCATTCTTCAATGAAAATCTAATATAATTCTAGAGGAAATATTCTACTTTTGATGTGGAATTTTATGCTATTGTTCATGAATTAAGGAACTATAGACATTACTTGGTAGCAAAGGAATTTGTACTCTTCACTGACCATGAATCCTTGAGGTATGTAAACACAAAAGAAACTAAATAGTAGGCATGAAAAATGGGTTTCATTTTTGCAAGAATATGCTTTTGTCTTAAAGAATAAGTCGGGTAAGATGAATCAAGTTGTTGATGCCTTTAGTAGGCGTGTAGCAATTTTGACAAAAATGGAAAATGAAGTAGTTGGCTTTGAAGAAGTTAAGGAATTGAATGAAGGTGACCCATATTTTGGTGATGTTGTGAGACAACTTAAGGACCCTACTATTTCCATGCTGGATGGTTATTTTTTCAGGGGCAAATAATTGTGCATCCCTGCTAGTTCCATGAGAGAAAATATTATAAGATAATTGCATAGTGGGGGGTTGGCTTGACACTTTGGTATAAGTAAGACAATTTCTCTTGTTGTAGAAAAGTATTATTGGTCAAAGGTAAAGAGGAACAAAAGTAGGATTGTAGCAAGATGTAGAGTGTACCAAATGGCTAAGGGCCATGCACATAATACTAGTTCATATATGCCATTACCTTTCCCTATAGGGTCATGGGTTGATTTGAGTATGGATTTCATGTTGGGACTTCCTAAAACACAACAAGGGAATGATTCTATATTTGTTTTGGTTAATAGATTCTCTAAGACTACACACTTCATTTCTTTAAAAAAACTAATGATGCTTCCAAAGTTGCAGATTTGTTTTTTTCAGAAGTGGTTAGATTGCATGGAGTTCCAAGAATGATCACTTCAGATCCTGACATGAGGTTTTGAGTCACTTTTGGAAGACTCTATGGAGGAAAATGGGGACAAAACTATAGTTTAGTAGTGCATATCACCCCCAAAATGATGGGAAGATGGAAGTAGGGAACAAAATCTTGGGAAATATCCTATGTTGCATAGTTGGAGATAAGCCAAAACAATGGGGACTTAGTTTTACCACAAGCTAAGTTTTCCTATAATAGCTTCGTAAACAAGAAAACTGGGAGGTCTCCATTCCATATTTTATATGCTAGGAATCCCAAAGGGGTCATGGATCTGATTGTGCTACCCGATGAAGATAAAATAAGTGATGATGTAGAAGCATTTGCAAAACACATTCTACAGTTGTAGGATGAAGTAAGGGAAAAGTTGAAAGTGGTTAATGCTCAATATAAAGCAATTAGGATGCCAGCAGGAGGTCAAGTGTATTTGAAGAAGGAGATATAGCGATGGTTCATCTTAGAAAGGAGAGGTTTCCAAAATGGATATATAATAAACTCAAGTATAAGAAGATTGGGTCGTGTAGGATTCTAAAGAAAATGAGTGATACTACAAGGTGGAGCTACCTGACAAATTTTCTATCTCATAATTTTTTAATGTTTATGACTTATATAAGTTTCTAGGTCATGGTTAAAATTTTTGGGGGAAGAAGAAATAAATTTGGAGCAGCTAATGCCGAAGAAGAAAAAGGAAAGGGTAATACGTGTTTGGGACCAAAAGACAATCACTACTAGACATGGGAGCTACAACAGATATTTGGTGCAGTGGGAAAGCTTGCAATAAGAAGAAAATAATTGGATTCATGAGTGGGAGTTGTAGAATATTGACAATGAAAAATTAGATGAATTTCGTCAACTCAATTCGCATGAGTTGAATTCTTTTCAACCAGGGGAGAATGATGTGGGAGCATAACTTACAAATACCATAACTTTTGATCAGACCCTTGGATTGTCTTCAAATTTTAGAGGGTGGTAGATATACATTAGTAATAGGTTGGGGTAAAATTTGTGTGCAATGGTGTGGTAATATTGACACATTTTTAGGTTTGTATTCCTTCATCTAATGGCCTAAAATTGGCTCAGAACATTTTTTTCACTTTTGACTAGGTCTTAGAACTTTAATAATTTTTGTTTTCCTTTTTATAATAAGTCAAAATTTTGCGTAAGCCTTAATTTATGAATTCATATTTCATATGAAAATTTTGGGGCCCATCCGAGTTGTTTTTCTAGTAGGTATTTTTGGCATTTTAGGGTTTTTTGGCAATTTAGGGTTTTCTGGCATTTTAGGGTTTTAAGAGTAGACATGAAATAACAGTTGGATTGTAATGATGTAAAATATTATGTGGATTCAAGAATTATAATAAATCTATTTTGAAATTTATTTTTATTTTTAAATTTGGTTTTGAGTGTTTTTGAGGTATTTCAATCTCTTGTAAATGGATTCACTTCGAGAATCCTCTTCCATTAGAAAATTATTTTACTCTTCCTTCACCTTGAATATAATAGACCGAGGATTTAGTTAGTGATAGATTATATGATCCGTCATTGTTGTAGAAATTAAACAGTCTTATATAGTAAACAAAAAACAAATAATAAAAGAAAATATAAATAAAAATAGAGTATCCACTGAAATAAAGTCTGTTGTGCGTAACTCTTTTATTTATTTTCTTATGTCATTGAACTTCGACTCATTATATTCAGATATTTGTGTGTGAAATATATCATTTATTCTACATTTGTATATGAATTGTGATTTCTCTTGCAATATATAAAAACACTTCTCCAAAACTTAGCTTCAAACTACTCTAAACAGAGCTTTCTAAAAATAAAACTGCAGACCTCTAAAACAAACATATGTTGTGCATGCATAAACCTGAATTATTTTTTCTATCTTAATTTCTCAATTTCCCAAAATAGAACTGAATTGGACTCATACAAATACCTACGGACTGCAAGAAATTACTCAAGATTGTTCTTTGTTAAACTTAAACTTTATAAATGGGAGAAATTACATGCATATTCCAACACTTCCCCTTAATTTCAATGTTGAAGATTTGATTATTATGGAAACGAGTTATCATTTCCCAATCTAGCATATTCATGATCATAAACTTTGAAACAACCTCTAAAATATTCAAAACACTTCCCTTGCCAAAGCCTTTGTAAAAATACCAGCAAACTGACCTTTGGATATACAAAATTCAAGACAATTTTCTTTGTTGTTAACCAACTCCCTCATGAAACGATACCTCATATCAATATATCCTTGCTCCTCTTATGAAAAAAATGAGTTTTAGAAAATGCTATTTCTAAGTTGTAAAAAAAATCTACATAGCATCCTTTTCATTTTGTCTCAAATTTTTCAATACTCATCTCATCCACATAACTTAACATGCTACTCTTGTTACTACTACATACTCTCCCTCTACTTCGAAGATAGTGTGAAAATGGGATTCTTATTTAAATCCCATGAAACCACTTATGTTCAATATTTAAAAACATAGCTATATGTTCTTTTCTTGTCATTTATACTACCAACATTATCACTGTTTGTATAGCCTATGAGTTTGAACTCATCTTAAGTTGTATAAATTTTTTTGGGATTCTTAGTTCTACATACATAACTCAAAATCCTTTTTTAGGCTATTAATTTGATCTTTTTTATATTCTATGAAAACCAAGATGATGCTCACACCATACATAATATCAGAGACCTTATGGCTATAAAATCCATGAGACTTCCAAATAACATTTTTAACAATGTTGGATCCATAAATGATTCATTTTCATCTTTGCTTGCATTCAAACCTACTATAATTGGTGTTTGCACTGACTTGAAGTTCAACATGTTGAATCTCTTCAGAGCATCATTAGCATAGTTTTCATGTGTAATAAAAACTCCACCTTTTTATTCTTAAAATTCAATGCCCATAAAGTAATGCATAAGACCTATATCTTTCATCTAAAATTATGTATTCATGGTTGATTTGAATGAATCTCTAGATAAATTTTTTAGTTATGATTAAGTCATCCACATATAAACAAACAATCAGAATATTACCTTTCTCATTTATATTGGTGTATAGATTAGTCTCAATCTTTCTCCTACTGAAACAATTTTGTATAAAATAAGAATCAATTCTATTATACCAATCTCTACATGTTTTCTTGAGACTTTAGAGTGTTTTTCTCAACATGTATACCTTTCCTTCATGTCCTTAAATATCATAACCTTCTAAATTATTCACATAAACTTCCTCTTCAATAAAACCATTCAAGAATGTTGATTTAACATTCATCTGATAAATATACATTTTTTTGTAGCTCCAATTGCTAAAATCATTCTTAGCATGTCCAAACATGCTACTGGTAAAAATTTACTATTGTAATCAACTCCATATTGCTGCATAAAACCTCTTAGAACTATCCTTGATTTATGTTTCTTTACTTTTCCATCATCATTGTATTTGGTCTTGTAGACCCACTTCACTCCTATAACATATTTTCCTTTATTGAAATCTACCAACTCCCATGTTAGATTCTTCTCTATAGAATTTATCTCATCATCCATGAATGGAGCCCAAACTTTATTGTTTATAGCCTCTTCAAAGTATACTATATATGTAACTTGAGAAAACAATGTAAAAACTGAAAAAGAGTTAGTTTTATCAACATTATAAATCTCACTAAGACTCTTTGTTTTTTCTCTGCAAAAGGCTATCAAATGATGGACTATTTTGTGCTAAAGGAGTTACTTCTTGTGTTCTTTATAATGTGTCTTGCATAGTTGAAGATGACTAAAATATTGGAGACCTCCTAGCTATAGATGGAGGTGTGGTTTGTGCTACAACTTGATATGCTTTTCCACAATTTGAAGAAAATACACTACCTTGTTTTTCTATAGTTTGATCCACCATATCATCATGAGGAATAGTTTCTGCTATACTTACTATTAACTCTATACTTCCATCCCATGCTTAATTTTATATAAATTATACATCCTTGTTGATCACAACCTTTCTAGTGAGTGGATTATACAACTTGTATGTTATTTATTCTCTGAATATCCAAAAAATAGACATTTTTCTCCTTTTTTTTATCTAAATTCTTACTTATCTCATCAAGCACATGTGCATACGCCACACAACTGAATATTCTAATTTTAATGACATCATGTTTCATGATAGTCCAAGTTTGTTGAGGAACCATATTCTTACCAATTTTTTTTGGACACCTATTAAAAATGTAATAAGCGGTTTATGCTTCTTTCTTCCAATAGTCATTTACAAGATTTTTTGACTTCATCATACTGCTTGCCATTTTTATGATGGTTTTATTCTTCTTCTCTATTACGCCATTCTTTTATAGTGTATACCTTGTAGTAAATCGCTTATGGCTTCCATGATATTTGTGAAAATTTAGAAAATTATTGGAAACATACTCACCTCATGTGTCTTTCCTCATAACTTTGATGTATTTTTCACTTAGATTATACACTAAATCCTTGAAATATTGTACTATATCAAAATCATATGATTTTTGTCTCAGAAAATATACCCATGTCTTCCTTGTATAGTCATAAATGATTTTCATAAAATATAAACAAGCTCTAATAGAATTTGTTTGCATAAGTCCACATAATATGAGTGAATAATATCAAGTGGTGCACTTGCTTTTTTTTTTTTTCCAACTAGGAAATACTCTTTATGTTGCTTCCCCAAAATACACCTTGCACATACTCTCTCCAATTTCTGAATCAAGCGCAAAAATTTTACCATATTTTTCCTTTGTATTAAATTCAAACATCCAAAATTTAAATGTTCAAACGTGAGATGCCAAAACCATGATTCATATGTTATAACTGATTGAAAATTTTATTGGGTTCATTGAGCGCAAGACTCAAATGTATTAGTGCATGACTTGCTTGCATTAGTGTAGGACTCATTTACATTGGGGTAGGACTCGATGAAAGACTCATTTACCTTATCACACAACTATTTTACACTAGTGCATGATATGTTTTGTTTAGTGTAGGACTGATTTGTATTAGTGCATGATTTATTTGGCCTAATAAAAGACTTGGTAATGAACTGAGCTATTGATTTGGCTACAAATAGATCCATTTTTCTCTTTTTTCATGGTTGTAATATTGAAAAAAATATATATTGTTACTCATATTCAATTTTTCAATTAACTGAATACTACAGGGTTTGTCCATAATGACACATTCATTATCATCAATATAAAATTTATATGCATTTTTTATGAATTGTCCAATACTCATAAGATTGTGCTTCAAACCTGCAACATAGTAAACATTATGTATAATCTTTTGTGCCCCCTTTTTGTTAGAATGTTGATTGTTCCTATTCATTTTCAAGAAAATGGACCGTTATTCCCAAGAGTAACATCACTCTTTAGTGACTCATTTGAATTGGAAAATAAATCTAAGTTACTTGATATATGACATTTATAACCATAATCTAAATACCATACATCATAGGGACTCTCTTGTGATAGATTGTACTCAATAAGCGATAGAGAAGGTATTTATTAAGCAATCCTTGTGCATGTGCAATAAACATGAAGCTTGAATTATATCTTCTAACATGATTTTTATTTTTCCTATTCTTATCATAGTGTAGTTTCTTGTAATCATAAGAATAGTTCTTGTACTTCTAGCAATAGTGACACTGCACATGAGCCTTATCATGTCTCTGACTCGAAAACTAATTATGATTGTGTTATTGACTTTGTCCTCTTCTACTTGAGTTTGATGAACCGATGTTGCGTCCTCTAGAAGAACTTATTCCTTTTCCTCTAAGGATGATCATTCCTCTTCCTCTTCCATGAATTCCTATTATATCAGATGTAAAAGTTTGATCTATAATTTCATGTGATCTATGTAACCTTTGATGATTATTTGTTAGTGATGCATGCAACTCATCAATTAAAACCTGACTTATATCATTAGTTTCTTCAATAAAAACAACCAAAGGATCAAATTTTGTAGGAAAAATCCTAAGCAATATTTAAATAATCCTTCTATCTTCAATAGTTTCTCCATGGGATTTAATCTGATTGACTAAGCCCATTATAAAAGTAAATAATGATTCTATGGAATCTTAATGTTTCATTGAAAAATTTTCAAAATCTGTTTGATGTATCTCTAGTTTGATTGTTTTAACTTTCTCTATACCTTGATACACAACTTGGAGAGTGCCACATGTAATTTTTCCTTGACTGGATACTACCACTCTAGGAAATATTGTTTCATGCATGGCTTGATTAATATAGAAAAGATATTTTCTGTATTTCTTTTTTAATTCCTTCAAATTATCTTTCTCTCTCATGAGAGTGTAGTATATGTTGGTGTATCTACAGGATTGGTGTAACCATTCTTTAAAATCTCCCACACATCCTAGTATCTGAATAGTGCCTTCATTGTGAATGATCAATATTCATAATTCTTTCCATTAAACTGATGTGTTTGTAGACTTGATAAATACACACTTGATGTAGAATTCATAACTTGTTATTAATTTAATAACCTCTTGGAAAAACCTTTCCTGGATACCAATTTGTAGAAATTAAGAAGTCTTATACATCAAACAACAAACAAATAATAAAAAACATAACTAAAAAAAGAGTAACCACTGAAATCAGCATTGTTGTGTGTAACTCTATTATTCATTTTCTTCTTTTCCAGAGCTTCGAATCATTACATCTAGATATGTGGGTGTACAACATTGTCTACATACATACCTAAGAATTATTCTACATCTGTTTATACTAATTATTATTGCTTCTGCAATATATAAAAAATATTCCTAAAACTTAGCTTTAGACTATTCTAAACAAAGCTTTCTAAAAATAAAACAGCCAGACCTCCAAAACCAAATAATGTTTGCATGCATGAAACATGCTTCGTTTGTTTTATTTCACTTTATCTTTTTCATAAAATAAAACTGAACTGGACTTATCTAAATACCTACAAACTGCATGAAATTAATCAAACTTCTCTTTTCTAAACTTAAACTTCATGCATGTGAGAAATAACATGCATATTCCAAAAATTGTTCGGATATGATAACTGTTAATGTTAATGGTTGTGCAAGATTCCTTCTTAAGAGAGTTTTCCATTATAAATTCTACCTCAAATTGAGGATCCAATAACTAATCCTTATGACATTGTTTTGAATTCATGAATTTCTATGTTTATAATTATGTTTATTTTTGCAGAAATATAATAGTAATATTCATGAAGATTTCCTCTTACTACATATATTACAATTTTATATTTATAAAGAGCCAATAGTGCATGACTTTTACTAGTCAAATTGGGTATCTTAAGAGCACTAGTTTGGAATGATGATTTTATATAATACTATATAATAGTTGGGATCGAGAGAATGTAATTTTTAGGAGAAAAAAATAACAAAGGTATTACAATATCATTGTCCGATTTAATGAAATCTATACACCCATTTTAACAAAATAGTAACATATCTTTATTTTTAATATTAAATTTTACACTTACAAGAACAATTTTTATGCAAATAATGTCCTACAATGTCTTCAAAATTTTACTTAATTTTTATTTTATATTCAATGGACTTGGGACTTAATATAATCTACATATTCCTCAATCATCTATTTAAATTATTTTATGAATATAAGCAACCAATATACAAGACACAATAAATGTTATATTTTCTTTTTTAGACGTAATCGAGGAAAAGCAGTTTACCACAAAAAAAAATATTCTCACAACTCATTGATATTGTTTTTCCAAATTACTAACATTTATTGAAGCTACCAACATGTTTCCAATGACCCTCCCATCATTTTTTGTAGAATTAGTTTAATACCTACATCTATTACTTCTATCTTTACTTAAAATATTATCACTTATGACCGAATGTGTGGGGAGTGGATGGTGGAAAAACAAGACCATTAAATTATGAGACCTAATTTGAATGATTACTATTTTTTTTTTCAACACCATTATTTGAGTTGAAGCTTAAGAAAATTCTCACAAACCAAATGAGATATCAACATGTACTATATTATATTGCATATGTTATTATATATAGACTCAAAGCTTAGACATGTTTGTTATTTTCCAATTTACACAAAATGAAAAAGAGATCACAAGCCTCACTACAATTATTATTAGTACTAGAAATATTGTGACATCCTATATATTATGGTTTTTTTATGAAACTTAGATATGTATTTATTTATTTTGTGTAATTAAATTATATCTTTCAAAATTTAAAAACTGGGTTGAGTTAATCTCATGCTACTCATCTATGTCATCTTGTTCTTATTTTTACATTTCCAAACATTTCCTGTATGGATTGAGTACACCATTATCCACTTGTTCATTTGTCATTTGTAATGGGGAATATACAATATATTAATTGTTTTTGTAACGACCACATTCCTCCCACTTAAATCCTCAAGAAAACCTGATAGCAAACATGAAAAATTATGGAATAATTTTTTTGAAAGGTTACAAGGCCTTAGTTAGGATTTTAATTAAATCCTGATTATAAAATTTTAAACAATTATATGGCAGTCGGGACTAACATAAAGACTAATATTTTTAACCCAATTTCAAAATAAAGTTACAATTTAATTCTTTCTCTTCTAGAATTAAATATTTTATTTAAATAATCCTCATTTATCTTTTCATTATTTAACTCCATTAATCCCTTTTTAAAATAATTTATTTAAGGTCCAAAATAAATTTTATATTAAATCACACTAGGATAATAATCTTGCATTGTTAAATGCATGCAATTTATAATAAGTTCATTATTCTAAAAGGGGCAAGGTGCACAACTTAGTCTAACCCCTTAGGCCCCATTTAACATTACACACACCTCATTTTATTTATTTCATTCCCACCTAAATACCTCATCACTTAAGTGATGTAGGGTTCATCCTACACCATTGGATTTAATCTATCTAAGCCATTAGATCTAGGTTAGAGTAAGGAAACCCTAGATATTCTTATGGGTTCTCTTATATTCATTTTCTAAATCTAATCTCTCATTTCTATTGTTTTGTTTTGCAGGTTAAGGAATGAGGAGAATAAAATGAAGCCATGGAGGCCATTAGAGAAGATTGAAAGCTATCATTTGTTAAGTTTTCGTGATTAGGGCAAGGATCTACCTATTTCCTTTGTGGGTTTTGGTTCCTCTTCTCTATTTATTTTTTTAAATGGTATTTTCTTGCATATTAAATGTATATACAATGAGTATATACCCATTTGGGTAAAACCCGAATATATGTTTTAAAATAATAATAATAATAATAGCTTTTTTTTTTTATTTCACCCAAAAAAATTTACCTGAAAATTTCGAGAGGGTTTGATTTATACAAATCATTTTTTTAATACCAAAATATATGGTATCATGTATATATGTATATGTATATGTGTATGTGTGTGTGTGTGTGTGGGGGTTTGGGGGGTTTATAAAGTTCGCGGCCACGGAAAAAGCAACAAATAATACGGTCATGAAAAAAAAACCAAACAGGCCGCTTGGAAGAAAAGTCATGGAGTATATGTTTTTGAGTATTAAATTCATTAAAAACCACACCAAACCGATTCATCAAAGTTTGTATTAATTTATTTATTTTAATTACTAATAAATACTAATATAAAATAGGTACTACTATGAAAAAGGTAATGTGTTTATATATAAATAATAAATTGTTCTCTTAAAAGTAAATCCCTCCCCCACGTGGCTAAAAGTTAATTCTTTAAATTGATTTTTTTTATTTAAATAGTTTTAGTTTATAATATACTTTATACTATATATATATATATATATATATATATATATATATATATATATATATATATATATATATATATATATATATTATATATATATATATATACATTTGATTATAAAATTATCAATAATATCACTAATATTATTATTTATAAGGTTTAATACTATTTTTTTTTTAAAGTGATGATATTAGTATATAATAATATCAAAACTATTTTAACCATTTAGTTAAAAATTTTGGGCTAAATCTAATGATAAAATTATAACATAAGTGGTCTATTAATCCTCTTTGTACATGTAGTTGGGAAGGGAAACAAACTATTCTTAAATGAAATTCAATTCAATATTCAAGTAACCAAGGATTGTCATTAATGTCATTAATCAATATTTATTTCCCATCCAAGAGCACTAACCTTTAAGAATAACATATTTTCAATGTAACTCCTACACACAAATTTTGATTTATGAGAGCTTAGTTTCCATTTACAAGATCATTACAAGGTTCCCATTCATATGAAATAATGAGAATCATAATTAAACATTTACAAGGATCTAACCAATCAATAAGATTACATCCAATATAGTGTTGGTAAAATTTACAAGTTGTAAAGCCAAAATAGATCAAATTTCACTCCACATGCCTTTTCCCAACAAGAGCATTCCATCCATTGAACTCGTCATCTTCATCAAGCCAAGCACACAACAAAAATGGGGGAGTAGGCAACACTCTCCACCCAACCAAAATATCCAATGAGGGAGAGAAGCCTTCTTCCCCATTGGCCCCCAAGCCCCAACAAGGAAGCAATGAGGGCTATTAGACAACCATGGCAACTCAACAATGGCTTCCACACACAAAATCAAACAAGAGATTCAATGAATTAACACAATACCAATCTTGCAACAAATCAACAAATATCAAAACACAAAGGCTTCATGCTAAATCCATGGAGGAGAAAGGAACATGGGGTTCTTCTTATGCCTCCCAAGGGCTTGGGTGTCCACCTATGAGCCTCCAAAAATTTCATCACAATACACACAACACTCTTATGCCTCCCTCCAAGAAGATACTTCACTCTTATGCCTCCCTCACTCTTATGCCTCCCTCAAGAAAATAACAAGATAAATACAAAGCATATTTATCAACAAGGTGGACATCCCAACCCAAATCCCTCCTAAAATCCCAATAACATTTCTCTTATGCCTCCCTCAAGTTTTACCCCCATTTCCATTTCTCCCACAACCTAAGAATCAAATCTATTTCCCATAATCATAAGCAATACAACCACCATCATCCACACATATGAGTACCACAAATAAAAAAGTAAATACAAGAGTGAAGATCTACCTTCCAAATGAAGAGGATCAAGCACAAACAAGTTCCAAGCCTTCCAAAATCCTAACCAAACACCATTCTCAAGCAAGCTCTCCAAAATTTAAAACATTCCCAAAAATAAAAAAGTAACCCCCAAATCCTCACACAAAATGAAATAAATAGAAAAGAGGGAGAGAGGGGTGATGTGGCTCCATGTAGGATGCCACATCATCTATCCTCCAACCCACATCACCAAGGTCAAACCCAAACCCCAAAGCATAATAAATTGGTGGTTTGGGAAAAGACCACCCTCTTACACACTCAATCCAACCCACACCCCTCAAGGACAAAATTAAAGACCTATGTAAGAAAAGTGCACATAATTGCTCTTTTCCTCCATAAAAACACAAAATAGGACCTAAAATAAGTCCCTCACATCATAGGCCTAGTGGGTGGGTCACTTTAAGAGGTGTGGGACAAGCTTAACTTGTCCCACAAGTCACCAAAATGGCCTAGAAGGTCAAAATCCGAATTTCACATGAGAGATTGAGTACACACTACTTCAAAAAAATTTAATTCATTCTCATCCAATACATATAAAAGGCTACCAAATCACATTTATTTCTCCCTTTGTCACATCCTAATTAACACTAGTTAAACAATTGTAATAACCTAAGAGGGGTGTTAAACAACAATAATAAAGTGACTCCACATACTAATAAAAATACAAAACTCACAAATAAAATAACATCAACAAGACAAAATCACAAACTTACTTGTAATGCCCCGTTTGGCGTGTACCCTAGTTCTTGTCTCTAGGACCCTCTTGTGGAGCGTCGAACGGCTGTGTGTAATTCTGATGTCTTGGCTCCATGGTCGGTCTTTGCTTCGTGTTTCGCCTTGTCGAGTTTAACTGTTGGTTGCTAGTAATAATGATAATAATAATAATAATAACGACATTATGATTGTATTTTCAATCAACGTTTGTATTTTGCTATTATTTTTCTTTTTGTCGATTGTTATCGACATCATCCTTTGTTATCGTTAAACTATCCTTTTGATTTGTTTGTCACTCCCGCTGATCGAGCCTCGTTGCGCAAATGAGGAAGAGCATGTTTTGTGGTGGCGCCATGGTTTGGGAGTGGCGTTCGCGTAAATATTTCATTTAAATACTCAACCCCATTCTCCTCCTGGGTCGACCGATCCCTCAATCTTAGAATTGTTTTAAATTACTAATTTTAAATATGGATTTTTATGTCCCCAACCGACCTTGTCTCTCCCTTTTGATCTCCTTGTGTACCACGTTTGGCATGGGGAAGGGAATGTTAATGTCTTTTGATTTTCTTCCTTGGTTGGCTGGAGGTGGGTGGCTTTAATAGCCACCTGCCATTGCATTAAAAACCCCCATCCTTCTTGGCGTGTTCAACCTTCCTGTTGGTGGCCGCACATGCCCCATTTATTAAAATTTTGACTTGCAATCTGCTGTCTCTCGTGGTCTACCTGTTGTTTTCTGCCCTGGCCGCGTGGTTTTGGATGGGAAGGAAGTAAATTGTATTCGACAGAAAAAGGCAATAGTCTACTTAGCAATGGCGATGGCAAGGGGACGCCTCCACCCTTTTCACAGCAATTCTAAGCTCTTCGACCAGAATCCCCCGGCATTCCAACAGAAATCACTCTCCTGTTTTCCCAGATCGCCACTGCAATCGACTCATCCTATACTCTGATACTCATCAAAGTCTCGTATATGAAAAAGAAGAGTAACGTCAGATTCACCTGTAGTAGTCTGATACTCATCACATTGCCTAATAATATTGTAGACAAAATCAGAGATCCCTTCGTTCTTGGTAGAATTTCCTAAAGCTAACTCTATACCTGGACCATCAAAAAAAAATCCCTCATATCATTGAAAAGCTCCCCAGCAGGTTGGTTTTCCTCCACATAACTGAAGTTGTTGATTGCGGCCTCTCCTTGTACCTGTGTTCCTGTTGTTTGGCTTGAAACCCAATGATCTCCATCCTCTTTGTAAGAAGGCAAAGGTGATTTCTGTTCATGTTCATGGACATCAGTGAGGCCAGTAGAGTAGAGATTGGAATCTGAGCAGAGCATGAAGGAGTCTTCAACTGTGACAGCTAAGAATGATCGTTCAAGGTAAAACAGTGGTGATTATGTGATCTCAAATGGGTAAGAACACCCATGGAAGGTGTTGAAGCCGTTCTAAGCAGTCCACAAGCTTCAAAAGGTGAAAAACAAGTCTCAATACCTCCTCAACCTTGATCAGTGGTCTTTTACCAGTCTGTACGCTGTAGTTTGTAATCACAGGGAGTAAATAGATGATTTTCTTGGCGTCTTTCTATCCTGGTTCCTCCCTACGTGTGTGGTTTTTTCTTAGACGGAGCTTCAAGCTAGTGAAGCAGACGTGTTGCCTCCTTTTTCTTTGAGTGCTGCGAGGTGTGTTCTTGTCAGGGATCCGCAGCAGCGACCCGCAATAGTTCTTAGCCTGGCAGCAGACCGGTGGCAGAATGGCAGAAGCCTTTGTGAGCACTCCCAGCAAGCAGGTTGTCCAACTATGTTGTTTTCTGTTCTGTATCAGATGCATCCTCAGTTTCGGGTCTCTCCTTCAAGATATTTTTATCAACAGCGACTATGTGACAGATGAGAGTGTTACCAGGAGACCGGATGAAGTTTATTGCTATGATTCTCTACTGAGACCTTGTTTTACGATGTAACCCATGGGAGAGGATCTCATAGAGGTGGATCTGTTTCATATCAGAGTTGCGCAGTGAAAGGAATGGCACCCAAAGCTCGGCTTGCAACATATAAGGTATGTTGGATGTCTGGTTGCTATGATTCTGACATGCTTCCTACGTTTGATACTGCTGTTGAAGATGGTGTGGATGTGATTTCTCTTTCTGTGGGTGGGGGTGCTGTGCCATATTATCTTGATAGTATTGCAATGGGTGCCTTTGGGGCTGGAGAGGGGTGTGTTTGTGTCTACTTCTACAGGACGTAAAGGTCTTGGGGAGCTATCTTTGTCACCAATCTGTCACCATGAGTGACAACAGTTGGGGCGAGGACTTTAGACAGGGATTTCCCTACAAACATTATTTTTGGGTAATGGAAAATCATCAGGGGAGTGTCTTTGTATAGTGGAAAGGTGTTGGGGTCTGATTTTGTGCCTTGATCTATGCTGGAGACATCTCTGTTGGAATTATCACACCTTCAAGCTACAGCTGAAATGTTTGCACCGAGAGTTTGATGCTGTCCTCAAATCTGATGAAGGAAAAAGTTTATGTATCATTACGGTAGATTCCTTTCAGAGCTAGGAGCGTGAGGTAATCATTATGTCTTGTGTCCGAGCTTCAAATCATGGGGTTGGATTTGTAGCTAATATTCACCGCATGAATGTGGCACTAGCACGAGCTCACAGAGCACTTTGGGTTAAGGGCAAAGCAGCTGCATTGAAGCAATCTAGTGACTGGTCAGCCTTGATTGGGGATGCTAAGACTAGGGCTGCTCCTAATATGAGAGCACCAAGGTTAGGAGGTCCAAATCAGAAACAATCAGATGCATATGGAGATGGTGGAGGTGTTTGGATGAATGACGAAGGATCAAGTTCAATTGCCAAAAATGGGGGCCTACAGAAGTTCTAGGGCTAATTTTGGAGCGGTGTTGGGAGGATGATGGCCAGTATTTTAGACCACCCACCCTGGCCGTGAACTCCTACCTGTGCCAACGTGAAGATGGTCGATGTTTGGGTGCCCAACGAGCTTGAAGAAAATGGAATTTGGCTTGGGTTGTTGTTGCTGATCCGGACGATGTTGAATCTGGAGAAAAAGGCAAGATATTTCTACACTTTTCTACTGTTATTTTATTTAAAATTATTGTGAAATCGAACCACTTTTCCTTGCATTGATTTGTCAGTTGGATGTCATGATGGGAGACTTCCCTTCTCGCTTGTTTCTTCTTGTTTTAGCTTTTATCATTGACAGTATGTGGGTCGAAAGGATGTGTGTGCCCTCTCCTTTGAATGTTATGTTTCTCTTACTCGAATGATAGACCTTCATCTATTTTTTTATGTATTAATTCTTCTCTGTGATTGAGTTGCAAGTTATTATGTTGATCAACTAGTATTTTCGATATTATGGAAGTAAGTTTACGATAACTATGAAACCCCCTCCCTAGCACCCAAGGTTGTCTTTGATGTTTTTGTTAGCTCCTTCGCAAGTCCCTTTGATAACCTTTTGGCATCGAGAAAGGAAGGTCGTAGGATTAGTGTGATCCATGCTTGGGCTAGCCAGCTTAGAGTTTTGGTATTAAAACTTGTAGAATGAAAAGGTTTGTGTGCAATGTGTTTTCCATCTCGCGGGTGTAGACTCTTATATTATCTTTCATCTTGTTTCTAGGCTTTTAAGGCCATCCTCAGGAAGTACCTTGACCATCCCTGGCAACTTGAACCATAACTAGCCTTTTAGATCAACTAAGCTCGAGGTTTCTTTGTGTGAATCCAGTACCTCGTTGACACTGGAATAGTTTTGGTCTAATTCCCCTCTCGGAATTGTTGTTGATGACATTATTGTGTACTCTTGTGTGACGGAACTCCCTTCTTCTCTCGCGTGCTTGCTATTAGCCTGTAAGACTTGGACCCTTCTTGGATGATTGGAAAATCTTTGTAGTTAATGGTCAAAACTAGTATTCTTGCCTTCGCTTCAAAACTTATGTTGTGTGTATACTCTAATTGGTTTCTAGTTTGAAACTCAATTATGCATGGCTTTTTGTGTTAATTTCTGAAACCCATGTTTCCCCCTTCTTGGGCCGATCAACTCTTGTTCTTTTGGAAAAATATTATTTTAGCCTATGTGTTTGGTACCTTTGATAAATTTCTAGATGACTGGTATATATATCAAATCTCAATCTTGTAATTATTGTTTATTTACTTACTTGATGGGGATTCTATTTTTTCTAGATTGTTTGTTTTCTCCTTATAGGGCCAAGGGCCATTCTCATATGATTGTTACTTTCATTGCTTTTGCTCCTAACTGAAGTACAAGGTCTTCTCCTTCTTTGATTGACATGTTATAGACTTTATTATAACTTGATGTGTTCATAGTGTTTAGAGGTTTGACCCAAAATCTTGTAATAAAGTGCTTCTTTTCATGATATTGTTAGATAATAGTTATGGTGGTTTTGTGTAGCCTTATCTTGCTCGGTTCGTGAACCGACTCTTGTAGAAAAATTTTTTGCAGAGATGGATTTTACATGTAGATGAGGGATAGATTTGTAGACTTTTGTCATCAACCTCGGTTGAGAAGATCCCTTGCTCGAAACCTTTTTATGTTGTTTAACTATTGTTAACGTCCAAAGGAAAGTTTAAAAGTGGATTAATGTCTTAGTATAAAGTATTGTGGACTTTGTCATCCGAACTTTGGAAACCTTGTATTGTTTGACCATCATTGAAATTATAAGAAAATTTGGTTATTGTTGTTGAGTGACTTTGTTGGAGTACTAGTATTTTAAGAATTGATGTAATCTTGTTTTGTTCATGTAAATGAGTGTTGCTACAACCTTGCCTTGAGAATAAATTTGGAGTTAAACCTTGATATGACTTAGTAATAAAGTGTCATAAGTAAACTAACATGGGATTGTTTAATACTTCTGGAAGTTAAATTAGAAAGTTGTATTCAAATAAAGTAACGTAGGGGTCACCAACTTTAGAGCAAGAAATTCTTTAAGTAATCAAGGGCAAGACTATCATTGCAGGTAAAACTTTATAACATGATAACCCTAGCTCCTCTAGTGAACATTATTCCTTTTATGGTAAAATTTGTAAAATGACCCTAAGGTGTAATGAACTGTTAGTTGTTTGAAGATGATAGATTTAATAAGCCAGAGAAAACAAATTGGAGACCTCACCATCTTTCTCACCGCCATTTGGAAAGTAAATTTTTACTCCTTGTTAATACTTTTAGCAAAGCCTAAGTAAAGTTGTTGATAATTCTGGTTAAGAGCCCTAGCTTCAATTAAATTCTGGCAATAACTAATGGGGTCCTAAAGATGTTTCATCTCAACCTTCTCCCTCTAACCTTTTCCAAGGTGCCTTGTCTTTCTTCTCTTAAGTTCGTTAAACGCAAACCCATGTTGTCATATGGGCATGAACAAGTTCTAGTAGCGTAAGTGTTAATAGATGGCCTTGTGAAATTAAATTACCCCCTTTCTCTAAATAAACGAATTAAGCAAATGAATGTCATAATAGAGAAGATTAAAGGTGATTACTCAGTGTAAAAAGAATAAACTTAGCCTGGTAAGATGAATTGTATGAATCATATCTTGAGCCTCCTTGAAAACGTAAGCTAAGAATTGCAAGATGTCCTTTTAAAATAAATAACCCTCAAGAATATCTCATTGTGGTTGGCCCTAATCGTAAGTGTGTTCGTGATTGGACTTCTATGTTGTCTTGTCAAAAGGAAAAAAATGTATTATCCTTTTGGGTGTGAACGTTTCCGTGCTGACTTTATGGCCATCCTTGTATCAAGTTGTTCACAATGTTAGTTGTGTCCTTGGTGACGACATGTTGCGTCATGTTATGTGTCAACCAAGTCGAAAAAAAAATTTATCCTGTCTTTTACCGTGTTGTTTGTGTGTGTGTCAATTTTTGGGTCGTACACTTACCCAAGGTCACTATTGAGGTCACCCCCAAAAGGGACCTCAAAAAAAATCAACAATACACAACATACGAATACAGAGTTGCCATGATGACCTATTACCAATACCCCACATTCCTTCTTTTTGGTCTCCTATCCTCTTTAGTTTTTTGTGTTATAATTTCCTGCAAAATCCAACAATACCTTTTTGGCCTTGTGGCCATATTAATGACATCGAAATAATGAAACACATGCATGTATACATAACAATTTACATCATTAAATATCATAATTAAACCAATGTTAGAATCAAGTAATTCACCAATTGTTTAATTTTCTAACAATTCAATTGTAACAATCCATTAATTTGCACTAAGATTACAACATCAACAATTATCTAGAAATATCTCGTAATTCACGTCCAATACATCCATACAGTAGTAATAGTTAGAACATCGAATACTGATATAGGAATCAACCATATAAATTTACCACAATAGTCACATCATGTCGCAAGTCTAACATGTATGTACTGTCTATCTAATAAGTAAAACGAGTGTATCAATGTCCATCTAAAAATGTTTAATTTTTATTACGATATCAAGGTATAGGGATCCAATAAAGAGTGACTAGGGCCTAAACAATAAAATAATAGTAATGACATAACAATCGGTCTGCAACAAGGTAACTATTCAAGATCATCATCATCATATCCTTAAATTACCATCAAGGTCCATAATACAACATCGAGTCAAGGTAATAATAATAATAACCAAAACACAATTGAAATTCTCATGTCCGCACCTTTTATTTGCACGTAACTAGAACACAACAGTCATGTTTACGATTATAAACAATACTCATGGTTCATTTAGTGTCGAAGGAAGTGGGCATTACAGTTTTTAA
The DNA here is from genome assembly GCA_018340775.1 of Taxus wallichiana var. yunnanensis. NCBI lineage: Eukaryota > Viridiplantae > Streptophyta > Pinopsida > Cupressales > Taxaceae > Taxus > Taxus wallichiana. The sequence continues at coordinate 3,987,032 of CM031240.1, forward strand.
AAGATATTTAATTAAATGTGTTTTGTAATGCCCACTATTTCAGACACACAAGACAACAAATAAAATTATAGGATAATTTTAATTTTCCTTGTGCAAAGTATAGAATGACATTACAGGAGGACAAAAAGGTGACAACTAACTTTTTGAACAACCTGACACAACTATGACCACATAGGCAACACAGAACATCCAACACCCATCAAGGACAGTTAACTTTTCTCTTTGACAAGACACAACAAAGAACCCAACTATAGTACATAGTCACAGTTGAGTACACCCTACGGTGTAAAAAATCCTTTAAGGTTATTTATTTTACTAATACATAGCCTTCACTCTTGACTTACGTTCTATGAGATTGAAGTTATGAACCATATAATTCTTTTTAAGGGGTTATATTTCTTTCATTTATTCTAGAGATGTTAGTCTTGGATAATTTTTTTGTAAAAGTATCATCTTTAATATGACAATTTATTGAGTGATTAGCTATGAGATTAACGCTAAAAGGGGTAGGGTGAACCAATCCCCCACAAGGTTACCTTGAACAATGTGAGCTACAAAATCTCGTTCAAATATCCATTGTAGAAGGAGACGAGTGAAAGTCTATCGAGGGATGAACCTTTTCAGGTTTGGATCAACAACTTCATAGTGCACACACCAGAAATTTTCTCATGCATAAGAAAAGGTTACAATGTACTATGTTTAGGGTTAGAGTGAGAAGATCAAATTTATTTCATCATCATGACCTCTTTAGTTATAACCAACCTTTTACTGAGGCTAATAATTTAACAAGAATGGTTAAAATTTTATCAAGTGTAGTGCCCACTTCCCTTTGACACCTTTGATATTGATCATGATACTGCTGACTATATTATGAACATTATTATACTTTTGATTTAGTATGGTGTTAGATGTCAGATCATGGATTATTGTTGACTTTGATTCATATATGATGCATGATGATTGTTAGAGACATTTTATATAGTAGATGACATTTTTTGGACATGGTTATATATATTTATGGATGTTGTTAGGACATGTGATATTTGGATATATTGAGTAGACCAAAAACATTGAATTTAAAATTGATGATTATATAGTTGTTGATGAAATTGGAAGTGATATTGTTTATTTTATGGATGTTGTTGTGATTCATATATATATTGATGATTTTGAAATTATATTATATTCATTTGGATGTTTTTATATGGACATGAGGCCGAAGGGGTATTTTTATTGTGCAAGTTAAAAATATCACAACAAACATCACGGGATTGGAGACCAACCGCATTAGAATTCTAGATGAATTCAACAAGGTCACCATGGCAACTTGTATTGTTCGTGTGTGTGTGTTTGATTGTTAGGGATTCCCATGGGGGGATCACCTTTAAATGTTACCAAGGGTGATGTGTATTTATTTATTTGGTTCCTTTCTATTGATTTTTTTATGTATTTATTAAGTGATGTGTTTACCCCTTTCATTATTTATTAATTGTGGTAATTTAATGTGAGTAATCATATTGTTAAAATAAACTAACCAACTTAGCTCATAAGAAAGTAATTATTGGAGTGGTTGACTCTTACATTAAGTGTTGTAAGAAATGTGTAAGTGATGTGTAAGATATGGGTAAATTAATTTTGGAGTATGAAACACTCCACCTCCTTCTGAAATTTGAAATTGTCCTTGAAGGCTGATTTTGGAAGCTTATGGGACAAGTTAAACTCATCCCATACCTCTTAAATTTGCAAGCCAACGTTACCTGTGGTTGGAGGGTTTAAATCTAGCCTTCATTATCAATTTTTGTAAGTCAATTTGTATTCTTTTATTGCACTTTGTTACATGCTTTCAATTTCAGTCCTTATGAGGTGTCGGTTTGATTTGAGTGTGTAAGTAAAACTGTCATTTATTCACCTACTTATTTATTTTGCTTTGGAGATTGAAGTTGACTTATGAGTAAGAGTTGAGGATGTATGATGGGGCATTCCACTTAGATCCACCTCATCCTCTTGTCTTCCCTCTTTATATATTTGAATTCATTTTTATTGTTTTGGGGTTACACTCTTTTGATTGTTGTAATTTTGTATAATTCTTTTGGGGGAAAATTCTTTTACTATTTAAAGCTCTTACTTTTCGAGAAAGTTGCAGACTTTTTACAAACCTGTGTTTTGTTGATCTTGGGCTATTTTACATTGGAAAGCATGTTGGTTAGAACTTGAAACAAACTCCATTATGGAGAGGTAAGAGCTTAGCTCTTGGAAATTCTCTCCTTTTATTTGTATGCATATGTGAATGGTTGAATGTTTGAATGTGTTGTTTTATTTGTTGGTGGGCTAGGTAGATGGCCTAGGGATGGTGTAGGAGAAGACTATCAGACATTTTCTGGGAGGAATAAGTGTTTTGGGGAGGTATAAGTGGTGAGGGAGTTGGGATTTGGGTTCCACCTTACAAAGAAATAACTTGCATTTATTTACTAGTTATGTGGTGCCATAAGAGGTTGAGGAGGCATAAGGTAATGTGAGGAATAAGGGGAACTTGGGGGAGGCATAAGGGCATGTCAGGGATTTTAAATGATATATATTTTGGTAGTTTGTTCTCAAGTAGTGATACCAATTTCCCCTTAGGAGGCATAAGCAACATCCCCATAGTTTCTTGCTCCTTTGGCTTGCATGATGAAGCTTGACCATTGTTTTTGTTTTTTTCTTTGGTTGCAAACTACAGTTTTGTTTGGATTATGTTTTGAATGAGAAATCTGTCTTTGTGTTGTGGAAGCCCGTTGTTGCCATGTGTTGAAAATCATTTCTAATTTCAATATGGTCGGGGCTAGGGGCTAATGAAGAAAGCGAGGTTCTCCTTTTCATTGGTTGTCTTGGTGGCATGGAGAGCATTGCCTTTCGCCCTGTTCTATTGTGATAAAATTTAAATAAAGAAAAATGGAGGATATTCATGTTGTTGTTATGGAGCAAAGGAAAAAGAAAATTTTGACAGTCCTTGTTGAGATTATTACCTATTATAACCCTTCCCAATTTGAAGTGGATGAAATTGTACGTTATCTGTGATGAAAATATGGTTAGTATGGCCTATGAAATTTGTAAATTGAATTGTGAAAGAGATATACTCTGTTCTCTTTTTTTGAATAAATCTTGAAGAAATTGTATTTTGTATATTGTAATTGAGGAAGAAGACAAAGTTCTGATAGTCCCTTGCAAAACTACTTTTGTAAATCATTTCCACACTTGATGTGGATGACAATTTAATACAAATTTTGTGTGGAAGAGTTACTATGTTTTGGAAATAAAATCTCTTTTGAATGTGAAAGAAATTTACTATGTATTTTATTTGTAAAAAGGAATGTAATGAGAAAGAGTTATGATTGTAAATTTTTATTTGATCTATATAAATAGAAGTGGTTACTTTGTTCAAATGATATTTATTTCATTGGAAATTTGATTGTTGAACATAATTTGAAGTCTCTGAAAAGATGAAAAAGTGAATAGGTATGAAGAAATGTCATAATGCTCTGTTCTTAAGAAATGAACGTTTTGAAAATAAGAATTGTAATTTGGCATTTGAATACATTGATTCGAATCAAATTAATGAGTTAGATTGGATCCGGATGATTTCTAAGACTTAGAAGACAATAAATGGAAAATATATCCTTTCGAATTAGATCTCTGTTAGATGTTTTCAAAACTGGAAAATGTTTTACAAAAATACACAGATCGACCGTGCAACATCAAAAAGACAAAATGAAATATCAAATTTTAGTTGTAAGTTTAAAATGACCCCAAATATACCAAAATACTTATGAAAATATAATAGAACCTTTCAAATCAGGCAAAGGAAAAATTGCAAACTTCTTCTTGTATAAAATTGATAAATTTCGAATGCAAATCAATCAAGTAAATTTAACCTTGAAATATATCCTAAAATATTCCAAGTAAAATCCTCCATGCCTGTTTGGCAAATGGAAAAATAATTAACGGAAAATTTGAACAAAATTGGTAAGTTAAAAATACCAGTTCACTTTCTAAGTGACAGAAAGATGTTTTATCAAACTGACCCTTTAAAGTTTATCAAAATAAAATTCCTAAGGTTTCTATGCAAAGATGACATCGAGAAATTTCTAGAAAGTCCTCGGTTTCCAAAAACTGAGTTCCCAATTGAAAGTTATGGCTTTATGAAGTATTTACTTCATTTCATGCTCAAAATAATCTAACTATCAAATTTTAAATGAATAAAATATTATTGGGCAGACCCACAGGCTAAAACTTTCTTTTTTTGCTTTTTCCCAAAAGGTGCAAAGTCATGAATTTTCCCACCACTTCGCTAATCTGCAAGCCTTTATTTTGACTAAAAATGATCTAAGTCCAAAAAGTTAATTTGGCAATTTTTCCTCTGTGGCCCCACTACCGCGCAGCCAATAATTGATTGACACATGTCTTCCATGGGCATCGGTGGAGGCACGGATTGGTTTTAATCTTAAGCAATTTCAAAAATAAATTTGAAAAAAATTGTAAGTTTTCCTTGCAGCTCCGCTGACTGCAACTAATCAGGTGTTGTCACGTGGCTTCACGAGGCATTGGCAGAGAAGCAAATAGTTTTAAGCCTTAACACTCAAAAAAAAAATTGGGAAAAAATTCCAAATTATCCCTATCATCTCGCCAAACCACAGCTAACGGTCGGCTGACACATGACATCTTCTCACATCGGCGGATGTGTGGGTTCCTTTCAACCATTTTTACCTTCCTTTTGAATAGTCAAATTTTATAAATGTTCCCTACCAACCCACTGACCCACAGCTAATAAGGAGCTGCCATGTGGCCTCCCTAGGTGTTAGCGGAGGTGCAGGTGTAAAATTTGCTTTGTCCTAAAAGGGAAAGAGCACTAAATCCCTTCCCGATCCGTCTGTAGGCCTACGTCTAGGAAAAGTTTTCTTCCCTACTTCGCTGGTCCTCTTTTCTCCTCTAGGAAAATTTTATCTCCGAACTCCGTAGGCCCAAGTTGGGGAAAATTTTCCTCTCCAGGCCCGCGGGCCCGCTCTTGGGAAAATTTTCACCACAAGTTCCATCGGTCCATAACTTGAGAAATATGAGGAGTAAGGATGACTTCTTTATATCAACAGAAAGGTGAGGAAATTCCTATCTAATGGGAATTTTTTCAAGAAGTTTTGATTGCATTAATTATGAGAAAAATTAGATTGAATCCTTAACTGAGTTATGGGAGTGGGTGAGTAAGAATTTACTCTGATGATTTTAAAACATGTATTCTTTCTCCCCTCCCTGTAACTAAACCTTGCTCTTGTCTTGAAACTTGTGGAATTAAACACCTTGGGTATTAAGTGTTCTAGTCCCTTAACCCTAAAATTTTAATCAGGGAATATTTAGCTAAAATGTCAATGTAATCAGTGATTAAATTATTCCCTACTAAGATTTGAGCTAGGTGTGGAATTATCACACTTGTTGTTTTATAATGTGGAATTAGTAATTATTATAATGGTAAAAGTTATCATTTGAATTTGATTGTCCTTAATACTTTGGTGGTTAACACTTTTTTAAAAAAAATATTCCATAATTTTGTAACTAAACCTAAGTTGTTCATGGGTCTCAAGTGGGAGATTTTAGCGAGCGTTACACTTGGTATCAAATCTATGGGTTCAATCTTGGACCCTTGGGAACACTAGAGAACTTGAGAAATGAAATTTAAACCTATCACACTTTTAAATCTAGAAAACAACCTTGTTTGAAAATTGAAAAAAGAAACACGTATAAAAATATTACATTACTCTGTTCATTTGAACTACCAGAATTAAAATAATAATAAAATAATAAGTTGTTTGAGTTGTTGTGCTTACTTAGTGGCATTTTGTCTAAACCATGGTAATTGAAAATGTTAAATTAAATTGATTTTTGTGAACTTCTAGTGTAGTGGAAACTTGGTTCTCCTTTGAAAATGTGTTGTTTTACAAGTCCTAAATCTTGATTTAATTGTATGATGCATTGAGCCATTTTTAGACCCTTCCTTATTGGATTTGTTGGAATGATGAAATATATGGTGTGATTCTTGTGGTTATACAATAGTGGTTGTTTTCGGGTTTGGGAAGAGTTAATTAGAAGTTTTTAGAGCTTCCTTCCTTTAGTGGTTAGGAAGGATGGTTTGGTTGTCAGTTTTTCATTTCGTTACCCATATGGTAGAGTTGACATTAAGTCTGGGTGTTGTTTATGACCCAATCCTATGTATGTGTCCTTGGAAATGACCTCGAGGAAGAGTACCCCTATTGGTGGCCATGAAGGGTCGTGGAGTGGATGTGGTGTTAACTTTGTGTTTTACATTTGTAATCTTGTTTTATTTTATCAGGGACCACCATCTTATTTTATGATTGATTTGAGAAGCTCTGAGGCTCTTTTTATTTATATTTATTTTTGTGAGAATTTTCTAACTTTGCAATGCGGCTACTTAGCCACTTTCCTTGATTGCTGATATTTCTTGTACTTTATTTTAATTGATGACTCAGATCTCATTGATATTGTTGTCTACTTAGCTAAACATTACGTGATTCCTTCTTGCTTAATGATGAGTTGGTTCTACATTGAATGTATTGTGACATTTCATCATATGGGGGTACACCTTGGGTGTCTTGAATGTTCTCTTACGTGATTAAATTTATGCCTTTGTTTTAGATGCACAGAACCTTGAGTGTATCTATGATCTTAGAGTGACTTTTCGTTGCTCAACCTTGCTAGATAGAAAGTTCATTGTGTTGTGCGTTCTAGCTAGTAGTCTGTTAGCGGTGGTGGTGATTCTCTTACAATCCGATAAGAGCTTAATACTTGTTAGAGTAGAAATGTTTGATTATGGGCTTTTGAATTGTGTTAGGATTGGATTGCTTTTTGACTGTAGATGTTAGTGGAGAAGTGGTTGTTTAGTAGTGACCTTTCATCGATGGCATGCTAAGTTTTATCATGGTTTCTATGTTTCATTATAAAAAGTATTGACTTGTGGATTGTATGTATCTTAGTAATTATGATTATATTTAATCTCATTAAAGTATTGTGTGTAAATTAAGTGTGTCTATTTTCCCTCTTGACCTATAAATAAGTCTACCCTTTCCTTAACTTTTTTTCTAGTTACTATGAATTATACTCTATGACCTATTAATATTAAATTGCATTGAGACACTTATGGATGCCTTTAGTCTTTTGGACCATGCCAATAGTGATGTTAGTGTAATTAGACCTTGATGAAATAATCTCAATGGTATTTTATAATGGAATTATTCTTGCGAAACTATAACTCTTGGTCGTAAAGCCGTATTGAATAGATAGTTGATTGGCTACTTATAATTGATGCTTTCTAGTGAGTATGTGGTGTTATTATAGTTAAAATATCTCCTTGTCATTTTGATTTCTTTGATGGTGGTATCCTATGGTAATATGGGTGTAGATTTGAAAACTTTCCTTCTCTTATCATGGGAGTAAAAATGTTTTCGTCAAAACAACAAACATTTTTAAACCCTAGTAGATCAGTAAAAGTAATTATGCTTCCTTTATGGGTCTTCCTTGTAACTTCCTTTGAGAACTTGTAGAAACCCACTAGGAATTTTTTATGATACTTGTAATTAGTGGAAAACTCTCGAAATATTGTTTTGATCCACGTTGGTTGATTTCTTCCCAATTCTTACAAATTAGTAATGTGTTTTCTATGTTGAATGTCCCTTGTTTCCTTAGAATTAAAATTTTGGTGTGTTGATTTACCTCTCTCTCCCATAAAAGTAATAGTGTGATATGTTTACCCTTCCTTCTCATTAAATTTTGTTGACAAATTGACTCACTCAAACATCATAAAACTATAATTGAGGAGATTTGGCCTTGAAGCTTAATAAATAAACTAGAACATAGAAAGAGAAAATGGTCCTTGCTTTAACCTTGGTAGATTAGTAGAAGAAATAAAAACCATGTAGAAGAATAGAAAGGGAAAAACTTTGTCCATCTACCTCCCCTAGGAGTAAAATAAATACTTTTTCTCTTTTCTTCCTTTACAGAATGGCGAGATATCATGCCCCCTTAGTGGTCCTTATAACACAAACTTGTGATGTCATAATAGGAGGAAGTTTAATTAAGAAAACTCATAAAGGAATGTTCTTAGAAAATGAAACTACATATTTTGACTTAATGAGTTGATTTATAAATAAGTAAGATTTATGTGTATTGAGTACAATGTATAGTTGAACCTGTAGTTCTGTCACCTACCCGAAATTGTGAAGCACCTGGTGGATAGTAGTGTGTTCTAGTTGCTTAGTACCTTCTTGTTCATAGAGGTATGTTCCTTTCTTTGTGGGATTTTTGGGTCATCATACCCTTATCATCCCATAGCTCGACGAGTGTGAGTTGTGGCCTTTTTGTTTTGAGACTTATCTTTTGTTTAATTAACCTCCTTGCGTGCTATCTCACCCTTGGAGACCTAATTTATTGTAATTTTAAGGCAACATATGTTAAGGATATAAAATAAATTTGGGAAGTATTCTTTTCTTCATATTTTCTTGGGTCACCTTGTTATTGTTGCCCCTTTTCCATTAGGATGGAAAGTGCAAGATGATGTTATTCACTTTTGATATGATGCACCCTTGGATTATAGTTAGACCCCGTGTTACTTGTTCTTCTCCCTTACGACCTTGAGTGGTCCTTGGTGTTTCTTGTTCTCTCTTTATCATTATTCCAAGCTTGAGTAGGAAATAAGATAAATAAATACCATTATGCCATAATGTATGGTACTTGTATTGATATGTTAGTTGCTAGGGGAGATATATATATATTATTTTTTGCTAAATGGTTCAATTATTTAGATTTGGTTGGTATGTTGTGTTCGATTCTTAAAACAAAAGTGTAAAAATCAAACTATAGGAAAACTTGTGGTCTTGACTTCACTTGTATTACCATGAAAATTTAATTGTACCCTCTTGAGTTATAGAAGTGCTTTCCTTGAATAGTCCCTTGATTTTAAATGTTTTACTGATTTAGGTGTCCTTGTTGATTAACCTTATCCTATGTGATCCTCAAATTTTGGGATCTTGAGTAGACTTGTTCCTCATGTAAATTTGGTCATAGTTGATTTTTGCTAGCCTTGTCTAGACAACGAACCTTGAAATCATGGCTTAAACTTAGTAGAAACCTTAACTTTTATTATTGTAATATGTTGTATTTCTTGGGAAACTATGTGGTCATTCTAAACTCATGGAATTATCCTTATTACTCCTCTACTTGGTGGTTACTCTTAAGACTCTTTTTAACTCTTCATGTTATATTATTATGTGTTGTATCTTGGTTGATAGCATAAATTTAATCTCTGGATTTAAGTCTTCATAGCCTTGCATGCAGAAATTTTAGAACTCATCCCTTGTAATCTCCTTTCTTCTTGATAAATTCTATTGGACCAAACTTAGGTTCTGTAGACCCACACTTGTTTGAAGAAAAAAATCCCATAATGGAGTGATCCTTTTCAATTGCATTTGTTCCTATCTCTTTTTCCAGTGACTTCCAAGAGGAAGTCGAGTCTAATGGGAGGGGGATGTAGTGCCCACTTCCCTTCGACACTTTTGATATTGATCATGATACTCCTGACTATATTATGGACATTATTATAGTTTTGATTTAGTATAGTGTTAGATGTCAAATCAAGGATTATTGTTGACTCTGATTCATATATGATGCATGATGATTATTAGAGACATTTTATATAGATGTTGACATGTTGTTGGACATAGTTATATATATATATATATATATATATATATATATATATATACACACACACACACACACACACACACACACACACACACACACACACACACACACACACATATAATTTGTGGATGTTGTTAGGAAATGTGATATTTGGATATATTGAGTAGACCAAGAAAATTGAATTTAAAATTGATGTTTATATAGTTGCTGATGAAATTGTAAGTGATATTGTTGATTGTCTAGATGTTGTTGTGATTCATATATATATATGATGATTTTGAAATTATTTTATATTCATTTGGATGTTCTGATATGGCCAAGAGGCCGAAGGGGTATTTGTATTGTGCAAGTTAAAAATATCACAACAAACATCGCGGGATTAGAGACCAACCACATTACAATTGTAGATGAATTCAACTAGGTCACCATGACAACTTGTATTGTTTGTGTGTGTGTGTTTGATTGTTAGGGATTCCCATGGGGGGGATCACCTTTAAATGTTACCATGGGTTATGTGTATTTATTTATTTGGTTCATTTTTATTGATGTTTGTATGTGTTTATTAAGTGACATGTTTACCCCTTTCATTATTTATTAATTGTGGTAATTTAATGTGAGTAATCATATTGTTAAAATAGATTAACCAACTTGGGTCATAAGAAAGTAATTATTGGAGTGGTTGACTCTTGTATTAAGTGTTGTAAGAAATGTGTAAGTGATGTGTAACAGACGTGTAAATTAATTTTGGAGTATGAAACACTCTACGTCCTTTTGAAATTCGAATTTGTCCTTGGAGGCTGATTTTGGAATCTTATGGGACAAGTTAAACTTGTCCCATACCTCTTAAATTTGCATGCCAACCTTACTTATGGATACAGGATTTAAATCTAGCCTTCATTATGCATTTTTGTAAGTCAAGTTGTATGCTTTTATTGCACTTTCTTACATGCTTTCAATTTCAATCCTTATGAGGTGTGGGTTTGATTTGAGTCTGTAAGTAAAACTGTCATTTATTCAAATATGTATTTATTATGCTTTGAGATTGAAGTTGACTTATGAGTTGGAGTTGATGATGTGTGATGGCATATTCCAGTTGAATCCACCTCATCCTCTTATCCTCCCTCTCTATATATTTGAATTCATTTTTATTGTTTGGGGGTTACAATCTTTTGGTTGCTGTAATTTTGCATACTTCTTTTAGGGGAAAATCTTTTGCTATTTAGAGCTCTTTCTTTTGGAGAAAGTTGCATACTTTTTACTAACATTTGTTTTGTTGATCTTGGGCTATTTTGCATTAGAAATCTTGCTAGTTGGAACTTGAAACAAACTCCATTATGGAGAGGTAAGAGTTTAGCTCTTGGAAATTCTCTCCTTTTATTTGTATGCATATGTGAATGGTCGAATGTTTGAATGTGTTGTTTTATTTGTTTTTTGGTTGGGTAGATGGCCTAGGGATGGTAGGAGAATATTGTGGGACATTTTTTGGGAGGCATAAGTGTTTTGGGGAGGTATAGGTGTGGAGGGAGTTTGTATTTGGGTTCCACCTTACAAAGAAATAGCTTGCATTTCTTTACTCATTATGGGGTGCCATAAGACGTTGGGGAGGCATAAGGGCATGTCAGGGATTTGAAATGATATATATTTTGGTGGTTTGTTCTTAGGTAGTGATACTCATTTCCCCCTTAGGAGGCACAAGTAGCATCCCCCACAGTTTCTTGCTCCTTTGGCTTGCATGATGAAGCCTCAGTATTGTTTGTTGTTTTGTTTCTATGGTCAGCAAACTATAATTTTGTTTGGACTATGTTTTGAATAATAAATTTTTATTTGTGTTGTGGAAGCCCATTGTTGCCATGTGTTGAAAATCATTTCTAATTGCAATATGGTTGGGGCTAGGGGCCAATGAAGAAGGACAACTTCTCCTTTTCGTTGGATGTCTTGGTGGGGTGGAGAGTGTTTCCTTTCCCCTGTTCTGTTGTGATAAAATTGAAATAAGGAAAAATGGAGGATATTCATGTTGTTGTTCTGGAGAAGAGAAAAAAGAAAATTTCATCATTCCTTGTTGAGATTATTACTTATTGTAACCCTTCCAACTTTGAAGTGGATGAACTTGTAAATTATCTGTGATGGAAAGTTGGTTTGTATGGGCTATGAAAGTTGTAAATTGAATTGTGAAAGAGATATACTCTGTTCTCTATTTTTGAATAAATGTGGAAGAAATTATATTTTGTATATTGTAATTGAGGAAGAAGACAAAGTTGTGATAGTCCCTTGCGAAACAAATTTTTTAAACCATTTTCACACTTGATGTCGATGAAAATTTAATACACATTTTGTGTCGAAGAGTTACTATGTTTTGGAAATAAAATCCCTTTAAAAAAAAATTAATTTGTATTTTGTTTGTTAAAAGGAATGTAATGGGAAAGATTTGTGATTGTAAAGTTGTATTTGATCTATATAAATAGAAGTGGTCACTTTGTTCAAATGACATTGCTTTCATTGGAAATTTGATTGTTGAACGTAATTTGAAATCTTTGTTGGAAAGATGAAAAATTGAATAGGTATGAAGAAATGTCATAATGCTTTGTTCTTTAGAAATGAAAGTTTTGAAAATCAAAATTGTAATTTTGAATTTCAATACATTGATTCAAATCAACTTAATGAGTTAGATTGGATCCGAGATGATTTCTAATACTTAGAAGGCAATAAATGGAAAATAGATCCTTTCGAATTAGATATGTGTTAGATGTTTTCAAAACTGGCAAATGTTTTACCAAAATGTAAAAATTGACCCTGCAACATCAAAAAGACAAAATGAACTATTAAATATCATTTGTAAGGTCAAAACGACCCCAAACATACCAAAATACTTATAAAATTTTTATAGAACCTTTCAAATCAGTGCAAAGGAAAAATTACAAACTTCTTGTTGTATAAAATTGATAAATTTTGAATGCAAATCAATCAAGTAAACTTAACCTTGCAATCTATCCTAAAATATTCCAAGTAAAATCCTTCATGCCTATTTGGAAAATGGAAAAATAACTAACGACAAATTTGAAAAAAATTTGTAAGTTAAAAATACCAGTTCACTTTCTAAATGATAGAAAGACGTTTTCTAAAAACTGACTCTTTATAATCTATAAAAATAAAATTCCTAAGGTTTTGTGTAAAAGAGAACGTTGAGAGGTTTCTAGAAAGTCCTCGTTTTCCAAAAACTGAGTTCTCAATCGAAAGTTATGGCCTTCTGAAGTATTTACTTTATTTCGGGCATAAAATAATCTAACTGTCAAATTTTAAATGAATAAAATATTCTTGGGTAGACCCAAAGGCTAAAACTTTCTTGTTTTTTGATTTTTTCCTAAAGGTGAAAATTCATGAAGTTTCCTACCGCTCTGCTCATCCGCAAGCCTTGATTTTGTCTAAAAATGATCTAAGTCCAAAAAGTTAATTTGTAAGTTTTCCCCACAACTCCGCCGACCCGCAGCTAATCAAGTGCAACCACATGGCTTCACAAGGCATTGGTGGAGGAGTGGATATTTTTAAGCCTTAACACTTCAGAAAAATTTTGGGAAAATTTTCCAAATCATCCCCCTCGGCCACCAAACTACAACGGTAAACAATTGGCTAACACGTGGCATCTTCTCGCGCTGAGAGGCGCGGGTTCCTTTTAACCTTTTTTCCCTTCCTTTTGAATAGTAAAATTTTTCAAATGTTCCCACCGACCTACTAATGCACAGCTATTAAGGAGCTGCCACGTGTCCTCCCTAGGCATCGGTGGAGGTGCGGGTGTAAAATTCGCTTTTGTCCCAAAAGGGAAAAAGCACTAAATGCCTTCCCCACTCCGCCATCCCGTGTTTGTGAAAAATTTCTTCCCTGGTCCACCGGTCCTCTTTTTTCCTCTCGAGAGAATTTTCTCTCTAAATTCCGCAGGCCCGAGTTGTGGAAAATTTTCCTCCCCATGCCCGTAGGCCTCGCTCTTGGGAAACGTTTCACCGCAAGTTCCATCGGTCCATAACTTGAGAAATATGAGGAGTTATGAGGACTTATTTATATCATCGGAAAGGTGAGGAAATTCCCTATCTAATGGGAATGTTTTCAAAAAGTTTTTATTGCATTAATTATGAGAAAAATCAGATTGAATCCTTAACCAAGTTCTGGGAGTGGGTAAGTAAGAATTTACTCTGATGATTTTAAAACATGTATTCTTTCTCCCCTCGTAATTAAACCTTGCTCTTGTCTTGGACCTTGTGGAATTAAACAGCTTTGGTATTAAGTGTTTTGGTCCGTTAACCCTAACATTTTAATCATGGAATATTTAGCTAAAATGCTAATGTAATCAGTGATTAAATTAATACCTAAGGAGATTTGATCTAGGTGTGGACTTATCATGCTTGTTGCTTTATAATGTGGAATTAGTAATTATTATAATGGGAAAATTTATCAGTTGAATTTAGTTGTCCTTAAGACTTTGGTTGTTAACACTTTTTTTAAAAAAAGTGAATCCATAATTTTGTAACTAAACCTAGGTTGTTCATGTGGCTCAATCCCCTCTAACCGAGGACACCACTCAAAGTGGAGAAAACCCCATTTACTCAGTCGATCCAGTCATAATTCCCAGAAGTAAAAGACATCACATTCAAGATTAGAAACCAAGAAAAGTTTTAGACTGAAAATATTAATTGATCAAAGAGGCCACAATAGTCATAACGTAACCCAATGTACAATATATTGTACCTATAGCCAGCTCAAAGATTCAAGTATGGAACCATATGAAAAGATAACCTCAAAATAAATCATGATGCCAGATATTCCTAAACGATTTTGGACAAAGATCGAAGTAACTATATCCAGGGTAGAGATAAGGGTTCATAAATATCCCCAAAATAACATAACAGAGAATTGGGGATGAAAACCAAAACCCATGCCATGAAACAAGGAAACTACCTCAGAGAAAACACCAAAATAATAAGGTACGATTTCAGTGATAAAATACTTCTATTCCCAATTCCTATATTTCCATGTTTCAACATAAAACAAGCAGCTAGTATCAAACAAGTCCCCATAGAGGTGTAGCCAGCATGTAGTAAAAAAAATATTCCTAGACAAGGTTTTAAAACCTCTATTTTAATTAGAAGGATAAAAAATACACACTTTCAAGTATCGTTTAAGTAAAACGCAACCCAGCTGAGTATTAAATTTTAGGAGTCATTTACATATGACAAGATTACCTCCAAAATGAATAAAATACAAGATTCCTTGTTGATAAAAATAGATTCACTCAAAATGTTATTGCCACTCAAGAATAGACTAATAAATAATTATTTCAAGAAAATCCCAGAGAGATCTATAAACTACTAATACATTTCTGTCTACTTGTGTCTAGGATTCTCTAGTATTTAGAGAAGCTATGAAAATGTACCATCCAAACCCATTACTAGCTTTCCTTAAGGGGAGGTGGGTGTAAGAAATTCCCACATTAAAACATCGCTCACATCCAACTAAAAATAGATTGAAAGTAATGAAGTTTTTTTTTCCTTTTTTATAAAGCAACATAAAAAAAACAACGATCCAAGAGAAGGAATAGAGGAAAAAAGTACACTCCATACATTCAAACATCCACCACAATTCCCTTTTCTAAGATTCCATTACAAGAAGGAAAAATAATGATTTCATGAATTTGTAAAAAAGTAGTAACTGTTACAGAGTGTAGACATATCATGCCTGGTTTTAAAGTCCTTCAACCACGTTGACCACAGCTCGAGGAACAACAACCTATGGCAAACTTCTCTTCCTTAGCATGATGGATGTACATACTCTATTAATGGCCATGATTGGCACAGGAAAGAAGTAGGCAGAAAAAGGAGGAGGATCAGGGATGAAACCAAAAGTGCAGTCGACTTTCCCAAGGTGCATAGACCAAGAAAACATGTCAGGTATAATTCCATCAATCACATTAAATACCATTAAAGGAATGGCCGTAATTTTCACCCAAACTACTAGCTAATAGCCAAAAAAATTTAGCAAAGGAGAGTGAGAGGCAATGCCTAGCAGAGGTAATTTTATTTTGGTGAAGACCCAGGTCATTGCTAAAAGTAAAGAAAGGTGGTAGGTAAAAAAACATTAAATGACATTTAATAATATCCCTCCAAAACCCAGCACAAGCATAAACTTCTCTCTCGCTTCAATGAATGCCAAAATTGACCATAGTTGTCATCATTCCAATTATATTAAGTGAACAACCAATTAAATTAGATTTATCTGAACAATTAGGTACCATTCAATTTAAAATGCCAAAAAAAAACTAACTTGAAAGAGGTTTTATTTATTTATTTATTTTATTCCATTACAACATTTAACAAGTGTATTTAAGCAACCAAAAATCAAACCACGATAATCTTTAGTATAAAGGTCCTCACAAGGTGTTGTAAAAAAATCAAATACCGGAAAAAAATTTAAAAGCATTGGCGACAAAGACAAATGGTATCTTGAAGGGAAGGAGTCAAATTTACTTTGAAAGTAATGATCACAACACTTAACGATCATTGGCATGCCTTGGATCATTCAAATTGATCTAAAGCATGATCGTTATACACAACCTGTACAATGAGATGAGTATGGTATGGGTAACAAATTCTATTACAACGGTAACTTCCCTAGAGCACCAAAGGCCGTACCTACAGCAATTACTTGGGTTCGTAAAGTGAGCTTAGAAACTTGACAATAGGGTACAAGATGACCATTCATCACTAGAAATGGGGTTCAACAGAAACGAAATGAGTCAACACCAAAAGGGGAATTACATTCTCCTACCCTTAAGAAAGCATTCATCCTCGATGCGACATAACACTAAAGTAAGGAAAGGCAGTAATCATTAAGGAACAAATAAAGGTGAGAGTGAACCCTATGGTTAAAATTTTCAATTGTTAAAGCACAACCATGGGGTGGCCTTAGAAACATTTTGACAGAATTTTAACTTTCAAAGTTCTATAAAGATTGGCAGTTTTCTCTTACTTCATTATTTAATTAATTCTCTTTTCCGTTTTTACATTATTCTTAGCTCACGTTCTTTTAAAATCTCATTGTTTTAAAATTTTAATTTATTCATTCTTGTGGGTGCCCAACATGAACTGCAATCACAACACCCTACCAGGGTCATACACAACACTAATGGTTCATAAGCATAACTTTACATACTTTCATACCTATACCACACCATAAGAGCTTAACCAAATATGGAAGAGAATAGACTCATTCCATGAACATAGTACTGGTCACACATCTATGACTAACGTATAGAATATTCAAACAAAAGTGTACTACAACAACCAGATGTTTCCTCAATTCCACAGGTGAAGATTTCACATAACTCAGCACAAAAACTATAGGTACATAGAGTCACACAAGGACATCAATGCCATATCCACAACATCACAAAACATATCAAACTAACATGAGTATCACATACATCACAGGACCACTCCCAAGACATCACAATAACTCAACATATATCTCAGAGCATCAATCACACACACACACACACACACACACACACACACAAATCTCTTATGCCTCCCTCAAGTATCTTATGTTTCCTCACGCCTCTCTTATGCCTCCCTAAATATCTTATGCCTCCCTCAAGTCTCTTATGTCTCCCTCAGTATCTTATGCCTCCCTCAATCTCTTATTCCTCCCTCAAGGGGTTGGTTATCCTATGGCCCTAAGCACATAGAGTATAGACACCCCTAACCCGATTGATATAGTAACTTGTGGTTCAACAACCCATTAGTTATTTGTAATGGCTTAGGGCATACCCCATACAATGAAGTCGGTCCATAGGTCAAAACAGTCCATGGTGCATCCTATGACCCTATTCCACACATCATGACAATAGAACTAGCATAGCAATCTGACCCAAATGCCAAGTGGCAAAGTATAATCCTTGGTCAAAGCAATAAGATCTTAAAATTCAAAAGAAGATTACACTCACCATATGTCCCAAATTTATAACATTAATCATTACATATTACATGAATTTTACTTGTGATGAACACAATTACAACACACAGTCAAATGCCATATAACATGGGAATGCACACATTTCTACACCAATGTTAATGACATCATTAAGAAAAGCTAGTTCAATACAATCAATCTAGCCACACAACATATCAGCACACCCACACATCAAGAATGTTAAAAGCATACAACACTCTAAAATCAACAATCACATTTCTTCCACACACACCACAAAACAATGTTTCACACTCACATTCACGTATAATTCCTGAAAAGGAGAGAGAATACTCTCAACTTTAACACATCAACATGCCATCAGTTACGCACTAAGTCGCATATGCAACATGTGCGCTAACAATATCACAATTACAACATAGTTCACATCATGCTTAAAACACATTACTCTTCAAATATAACCCACCATCACACAACAACATCATGTAATACCATCACAACTCCAATCTTTCCCAGAGGTTCGAGAGCATGAACCTCTTCTCTGATACCAAGTGTAACGCCCACTTTCAGACACACAAGACAACAAAGAAAATTACACAATAATTTTTTTGACTTGTTGAAAGTATAGAATGGCATTTACTTTATTATTACACTGAAGGAGTTCCCCTATGGGAAAGGTCCTTTCGGATGTTTCTATGACTGTGTTAAATTTGATGGTTTGATGATTGTCTGGACGTTTATGCTTTTTCTGCCTATTTTTAATGTCCCTGGCTGGCCCTAGACAATATATCTGAGGCATTTTTGGAGGTAGTGATCGATTTGATGCAAAGAATGTTGCCTACGTAGTCACAAAACATGCTTAATAACTTGTTGGTTCTTCTTCCCGAGCACTCCATCGAGATGCTCTCTCGCATCGATCAACCCCTCCATGTTATGCTTATTTTGACTATATCTTAAGTTTTACCCTTTCTTCTCAATGCATTTTCTCTCAAATTTGCAATATAGCGTTGATGTATTTACTTTTCTATTCATTTATTTTAATGTGTTGCG
The DNA here is from genome assembly GCA_018340775.1 of Taxus wallichiana var. yunnanensis. Lineage (NCBI taxonomy): Eukaryota > Viridiplantae > Streptophyta > Pinopsida > Cupressales > Taxaceae > Taxus > Taxus wallichiana. The sequence continues at coordinate 4,005,791 of CM031240.1, forward strand.
ATTTTCCACAAATGTTTGATTTTTCAACCTAAGTCGGGAAAGGGATAATTAGGGCCTAATAGTCACCAATGGGCCTTTCTTTTCATTTTCCACCTCATAAATATTGAAGCAATTCGAGAAGATTTAAAAATGAATATTCGTCTCACTTTTTATAAAATGACATCCCAAGAAGCACTCTTTTAAACAAAGAAGAGTTCTTAATGTCTGCGGATAGTCCAAATCTAATCCATGGAAATGCAAGACATATTGCCATGTACAGTGTTTTGGGTATCACTTAATCAATTTGATCAATTTATGTGATTTGATCTGGAGGTTGTGTTATGAAAAATTGATGATTTTACCATCTCAACTCATCCCATTCAACTAAATTTGTAATGTATTTATGATAAGGCGATGTAGTTTTCTTCATAATTATTTATTTCAAAAAATTTAATATTTGGCATGAAAAGTATTTTGAAACGAAATGAGAAAGCAACATTATATTAAATTTTATTGGTGGTGAAACCTAATCCTTGGGCCTGCAAGATTTATTATGAGCTCCTTGTTTGCTACCAAAATCTACAGTGCCTGCAAATAATGTGCCCATATTTTTCACAACCCTAAACTAGATAGAAGATTTCAACATTATAAAGCATACGTGTATGAGTTGTAGACAAATAAGAAGTAGTTTTCTGGACTAATAATATGGATGGAAAACACGTTATATCGCGTTGCGTTAATATTTCATGAAAACAAGAGTTCATATTTTTATGTTATTTTTTGGTTTCATTTTCAAACAAATTAGTCCCTAACAAAACAACATGAAAGAGAGTCACTATCTCATAAGGCAGTTGTAGGGCCTCAAAAAATCCATGACATGTTGTGAATGGCCTCGCCAACATGCCACCTCAACAAATCCATGACATGTTGTGAGTGGCCTCGCCAACATGCCCCTTTGCATAATGCACAAGTCTCGTAGAGGAGGCAACATAGTTTCAAAGTCTTGTCTGAATCTGAAACTTAGCTCTACATAGGCCATTGATGGACCGAAATGAACCTTGTTTATGAGGTCAAGCCTTGAGCCATTGTTTTCTCTATCTCATATTCTCAATGACCTCAAAGGCTTCAACAAGTCTCCTTCACCAACACCTACGGATAGGAAGCTTCATCATATTTGATTTTCTCATGTTTTCCCTTACTCATCATGCCTTCCAACTCATCCTCGTCATCTACCTTACCTTCTTATTTAAGAGATAAAAAACAACAAAACAATCAACGTTGTTGTCCTTGGAGTTGTGGATGTCCAGGTCATTGAGTCAATGTTCCTATGTGATGAGATCTCCATATTCATCAACTTCCCATCTCACAGACCAACATTCTTGTTACAAATCATCACCAAGAACATGACCATAGGAAAGAAGGAGACTGAACTAACCATATTTTGATTCAATACTTGCTTACCTCTTCGGATTGAATATTTTTTGTTCCCTCCTCTTCAAAATAGTACTCCTATGTGCTTCCTTATATATATTCCCTCGAGTAAACTACATGGTGTATTTCTATCTCTCACTTCGCTTTCACATCCTCCTTTGAACATGACAAAATTCTTCTTTTTTACGACTATCACAAGCAAATTTCTGGGCCCTCCAAAAATCTTGACCTCTGTAACAAGGATTTTGCAAGTCCTAGAGATGGGGAACATGAAGAGAAATGAATGGGCCATGGTTACTGTAGAAATCACAAATATTAACATGGACAAGTTTTTTTACAAGGCACATCCTCTTCAAAAAGGTGACAAACAATGCAGGAAAAAGGTGAGAGAGAATGGTAATGGTTCAAGGTTCTGTTCAAGTTGCAACATACAAGTTCAAAACTATGATTATAGATATGAACTCATGATCAATCTAAAAGACCCAACATGAGAACTACAATCAGTTACCACTTTTGATGAGACAACTGATTCAATCATGGGTGTTGCAGCTAGCGACCTCCATATATTATCTATAGATGAAAATGTGACTAGTGAAATTACAAGCAATTTCATCAGCAACGAATACTGCTTCACACTTTCCCTAAAAAGAGACATACTCCGAAACAACAAATTGAAATGTGTCATTCTCAGTTCAAAAAAAGTAGAAAACAATGTAATTCCTTTGTAACCTTTATGAAAATATTTCTAACCCACCCATCCCTTCAAACTTTACACCCTCACCCATCCCATTCTATACTTTGAACTATCACTACTATGTTTCTTATTTCATATCTATGTTTCACTTTTTCCCTGCTTCAAAAGAAAATTGTTGTATTCCTTTATACACTGACATACTATTGTCTCCTACTACTATGTGGATTGTAAGTATTTTTAAGAAAATAAATTAAAATTACTTGCACTTTTGTTATGTACGTATTTGCATCCTTGTACACTATGTGAATGCACTTGTATCTTTCTATATAATTAATACTCTTTTCCTTAAGTAATTTTATGTGAACACATCCTTGTAAGTAATTTTAAGCGTATTTCCCATTGGAACTTCACATGCATTATGGTTGTATATAGTTTTATACTTTGACATATTTCTGCATTTGTATGTCATCAAACAATGTATCATTCCTTACTGACCCGCATGATTGTTTTTCAACAGGTGGTACTCCATAAATCTATGACTTCACAATCATGTCGACTCCTGAAAAACGAGCCCAATGAAGAGAGAACTACACCAAAAATAAAGTACACATAAATGTTAAGTAACAACGTCATAAATTAGAGCATAGAACAACAAAAATCTCTAATATCCTTCAACTTACATCAACCAACAACCTACGATTCCCTGACATTCCAATCTTGCCATCAAATACAACTACTAAGAATTTCCAACCAACATTCCGCAAGTAACTTCCATGGAAACAAACTTTCACGAGCATACCAATTCCTTCTGTACAAACCCATCTTCACTAACTACTACCACTTTTCCCCAAATATCTGGGACACCACATGAAACTGTCTCAAGTACCGACCTTTCTTCGGTTCCTCGCACATGTACAACCAATTTCTCCTCTCCTTCTGACTTCTTTCCACCTTGTAATCCACAAATGACTCAAACAAAACACCTCACCCCTTTCTCATACACAAAAATCTCCCATATTCCCGCCTCGTCACTGACTATTGAAGCCCAATGTCAGTTTCAAAAGAATAGATTTGTTGGTGAACATCCAAACTTGCTCAATCTATTTGGAAACTTACCTTAGAATTAAAACAATTTCCTTTGAAGGCTTTCTCTCCTGTAACAGATGCAAATATGAAAAACACGGCCACCACTTCTCTTCATGGAACAACATGGACCCTAAAAACCAGCCTATCATTCTTGCTTCTTTAACCCAAATCAAGGAGATGCTTATCGCATGAGGAAATCCATTCCTGCAAGTCGCCCAAGTATGTGGCAGGCAATACAAATACTCAAGACACACCATAAGTTTCCCAAAAACATTACTTCAATAGCAAAGTACCTACCCCACCGCCTTGGAGATTTGAACATAGTTCTCATACAAAGGGAAGGATCTAATTTTAAAAATTAAGATTTCTATGTCAGTAGATCTCGTGTTTGGGAAACCTTGCAATATAAAATCCACCACGATCCCTATTACAAAGATGTCTTAATCGATGATGACGCCATTTCCTCTCTACCATCCGATTCATCAAACGTTTCCTCCTCTTTTAACACAGGCATAGTGGAATTGCCCCAAATGCAAAGCACCTCTACAGCTCATGGTATTGATGTTCCCACTTCCTCTGATGAAACGTATGAACACTCATCGTCTTTCATGCCAACACCTCACAATAAAAGAACAAAAGAAGAGGAAATTGAACAATTCTTTTTCAACCATGATGGTAACACTACATTTACCATGTCATGTCTAGATCTTGGGCTCTCACTAATAAATGAATAAAATATGGAGGGAATGTTATCAATGGCTTTCCCAACTTTTTTTCCGATAGGAAAAGAAATGTTGCAACAACCCCACATAAAATAAGTTTCAATGCATGAATACGCTCTTCATTTGATGTGTTACCATGATGGGCGCTTTAGTTTCCACCCAATATTTCGTTACTTCCTTCTAAACCTCATAATGTAGCACATGAGCCAGTCCACAAAAACAATTTTTATGAAATAGAACATCAAATTTGGAATCCATCTGAAAATTAGAGATCTACAAAGACAACTACTAGAATACCCCAAATACAACCTCCCGACCTTAATGCACTTTGGATAGAGCCTTCTTAGGGACACTTTGGATCGAGCCTTGAGGGGGACACGTTCATTATGGGAAAAAAGTAGAAGCAGCTTTCAAATATGGTGGAACAATTGGGGACACGAACCTTATTCTTCACTCTAAGTGTTGCAAACACTAAATGGCTAGATCTCCACAATATTATGTCTGGTGAATTCCCAGCTGATCCTCGAGCCGCACAACATTGCAGAACACTTAACATTGTCTCTAACCCTCATCGAGTATCAACATACCTACATCACAAATTCACAATATTTCACGAAGAAATATTGCAGAAGGAACTTGCAGCAATAGACTTTTGGTACAGGTAATCAAATCTACTTATTTCAAAGTTTTTTTTAAACTACATAGCTAATATTTATGTTCCCTCATCTCACAGGTATGGATGTCAACATAGAGGCTCCGCACATGTCCATGGTTTATTGTGGCTCAAGAATGTGCCTAAAGTTGACAAAATGAACTGGGAGGATACAACAGTTATTGAGGCAACAAAACAATACTTTGATAAGTTTTTGTTTTCTTGGAACCCCCGTCTGGCTTGTAACCAATTGGATTTTATTTGTAGATAACTCCTAGACGACCCTTGCTTACTAGATACAACACAAATTCTATCCTCCTCCCCACATGTAGACCTTGAAGAACTGTTTAACCGTGGTCAACGCCACACTAAATGGTCAGAGAAGACTGCATGCATAGAAAGCAACCACAACTGTCATGCAGGTACAACGCCCCTGGGCCATACAAACTATGTCATCCTTGCTCATTGAAAGTGATGGGAAAATTAAGTACCTCCCTTCCAGAAATGGTAACAAATTGAACATCCATAATCAAACTATGTTATACATATGGAGAGCAAAGGTCGATTGCCAACCGCTACTTTCCCGCCAAGAAGTTCTTAAGTATATTGCAAAATATGCTTCAAAAGCCGAGCAACATTCAAAAACATTCTCGGGAGTTACTTTGCATAGAGCAACTATCGACATTGGAACCACTGAAAGGCAGGGTTTGACATTCACAACTTTCTCCAGAGTTCCCTCGCTTGGAAAACTGTGCATTTCACCTACTTTTTCATTCGAAAGATACTCAAATATGGCACACGTACCAACACTTGGAGCAATAAGAAAGGAGGAAGCAAGACTACTATCACTCAACCCATCGTAAATACTACCCTCTGCTTTGATAGCACCTCCACTACTACTATACTCAACACTTGTTGTGTCTAAAGCGGCACTGTCGTTCAAGGGGTATCAAATGTAATCATGTTTATTGAAAATAAAATTTCCCACTAAAGGATACCATTCATAATATAAATACTACAAATCTATACATGTCCCATTATGTGTACATAGGTCTTCATGTATTTGATGTTGTGAAATAGGATTTGCAACTTTAAATGTACAATCTATAACAGAATTAAAGGTACACATACAACCTTTCAATGTAATGTTTCATCTATATTCCTACACTACCACTATCAGTCACACACATTATCAACTGTACATATAAAGGGTTTTTCAACAAAACACCAACCGAACAACCGATGCACAACTAACACAATTAACCCAAATAAAATACATACAACATCAACTATAAAATTAATTAACTATTGAAAACGTTATCAAATGTATTCATGTACGAATTTGTAACAAGTTTGAAATGTAGAAACAACCTTAAAATTAAGTGGCTCATCTATATTTTTACACTTACAAAATCAATCACACCCCTTATCAACATCAATCATAAAAATAATAACTATACCTCTAAATGAAATAACATATATTATTGGCATTTGCATTGCATTGAACACATGGGATTGCTAGTTAAATAGTAAATAAATGTTGATGTAACAGGAGTAAAGTGAAGCGAGGCATAGAATATACAATTATATGTGCACGGTAGACAGGAGATCATCCCAAAGACCAAAACACCATATTTGGATGGCAATCAAAATATAGTGTTAAGCCACACTATTACTAAGTACACGTGGTGACACTAGAGGTTTCATCTTAGATGCGCCTAACTTCCATCGCCTCCGCCCTCGTTTCTGCAATGTTTTTTTCATCCATAAGATTTTTGGATATCTGTTTGTAAGGAACGTCTCTTCTGCTGCGTACAACTCCCATCTGAAGTACACTGTCCACCCATGATAATAATAACAAGATAATTTAGATTTATTTGAAAAAATATTGAAAGATACATGCACATTTTGACACTAAATGATCTTACGTGGCGATGGATAGTTGGTTACTTACAGTGGCACAGAAGGAAAGAAAGACGAAGCAATCGCCACTGCAAATATCTGCACTCTGAATGTCCATGAAATGTTGAGCTTCAATGACTTGGTATATCTTCGAGAGATTTCTTGGCATTTTAAAGCTGGTAATTCTTATAATCACTTCATCACCATACGCCTCCACATCTACATCAACCATATCTGTGGAAGGAAAAGAAGGCAAACTCAACTCCTGCTTGTTTTTCTTGTCCAATAATTGTTCTCTCTTTTTTTTGAGCTCTTCGACTTGGCGGTGCAGTTTCTCAATATATTTGATGCTTTCTTCGATTAAAAAGTACCTTGCAACCTAAGTCAAACAAAACACATGATTAGAAAATGATTACCTAAAATGTGAAAAATACACCCTGAAGGGAATGCGAGGATCTACGGAAACTGCAGAGAATCTACAGAATCTTCAGACAACAATAGAAAATATAATGCAGCGGATTTAAAAGATGCAAAATAGGGGAAAAAGGAGAAGCTACAAAAATTTATAACAACAAAATAAAATAACACACTTGGCTGCAAATAACATGGATCTGGGCATCAAATTGCTTCAGCAATATATATATATATATATATATATATATATATATATATATATATATATATATATATATATATATATACGAGGAATGAACATATACAGCTGAACAACAGCACACACAAAACTTTCATGCATATAATAACAACATTGAAATGAAGGAATTCTTTCAACAAAACCAGTCCAGACTTGAGTTGGGACTGCGCATTTTTCTTCTTCTCCCAAATCTGATATTCCTCCTTCTTCTTCTTACAATAAAACATGATGCTTTTAACAATAAACACCTACACAAAAAACTTGCCTTAAAAATCAACACAAAATCTATGACAAGAGATAATCAGGGGGAATAATCAACCAAAAAGTAAATGTGCAGCAGTCATAATTAAATGCAAATCTGATATGTCAGAGAGCTAAATTTGGGGGAAGACACATATTAGTTGCACAATAAATTCTGACTTGATTTTCCAACACTCCCCCTTAATTATGAACTGCTACAGATCATGGAAATATGAATCAAGTTTATTCAAAAACTGTTGTAGCATTTCCGGAGCTAACTGACAGTTTTTCAGAGTTGCTAACTTGTGCAAAGTCACAAACTCCTAAGCCACTTCATAAATACTCAAATGTCTCTTTTGCCAATGCTTTTGTAAATATGTCAGCCAATTGATCTTTAGACCTACAAAAATCAAAACAAATTTCTTTGTTTCTTGCAAGCTCTTTGATAAAATGATATCTCGTATCAATATGCTTAGTTCTCTTGTGAAACACGTGATTTTTAGATAATGCTATGGCTGAACTATTATCACAAAATACTGTAGTGGATTTCTTTTGGTCATACATCAAATCTTTCAACATCCTTCACATCCAAACAGACTTGACACACAACACTAGTGGCTGCCACATACTCAACTTCAGCTGAAGAAAGGGTCACAATGGGTTGTTTCTTTAATGCCCATGACACAACACCTGTACCAAAGTGAAAAGTATACCCAGAAGTACTTTTCCTATCATCTATGTTACCCCCACAATCACTATCGGTGTACCCAACAAGACTGAAATCATCTGAAGTGGAATACAATATACCAAAATCCTTTGTACCACTTACATACCTCAATATCCTCTTACCGCCTGCCAATGTGAGTCTTTTGGAGACTCCATAAACCTTGAAATCAGACTTACACCGTACATAATATCTGGCCCTGTGGTTGTTAAGTACATAAGGCTTCCAACCAGCCTCTTGAACAACGTAGAATCCACACATGCTCCATCATCTTCCTTGCTTAATTTCATCCCTGTCATAACCGATGTTGGGGATACCTTGCACCTTGCCATATTAAATCTCTTCAAAACTTCATTTGCATATTTAGATTGAGAAATAAATATACCATCATTGGATTGATGGACTTCAATCCCCAAGAAATACCTCATAAGACCAAAATCAGTCATTTCAAATTCATTTTTCATTACTGATTTGAAAGAATCTATGTTTAGATCACCAATAAAGATTAGATCATCCACATACAAGCAAACAATCAAAATGTTACCTTTCTTGTTGACCTTGATGTACAATGTTGGTTCACAACCACTTCTTTGGAAACCATTTTGAATGAGATAGGAGTCAATGCGGGTACCAAGCTCTTGGAGCTTGCTTCAATCCATAGAGTGCCTTCTTCAACCTATACACCTTGTCTTCATGACCCGGTAGCTCATAGCCTTGTGGCTGTTCCACATACACTTCCTCCTCTAAATAGCCATTTAAAAATGTAGACTTTACATCCATTTGATATACATGCCACTTGTTGTAGGCAGCAATAGATAAAATAGTCCTAACTGTATCCAACCAAGCAACTAGAGCAAATGTCTCATTGAAGTCTATACTAGGCTGTTGTGTAAAGCCCCTTGCAACTAGCCTTCCTTTATGCTTTTGCACTTTCCCATCAACATCTTGTTTAGTCTTATAAATCCATTTGACACTAATTACATCTTTGTCTTCCAGAAAATCAACCAAGTCCCATGTTTGGTTCTTTTCAATTGATTCAATCTCCTCATCCATGGCTTTTGCCCATATATCACTACTCACATCCTCTTCAAATGTTAATGGATCATCAATATGAAAAAATAAAGCAAAAGCTGAAAATGAATTAGTTGTGTCAACATTATACAACTCACTCAAACTCATTTTTCGTCGCATCATGCTTGCTAGAGTTGGATCCGGAGATGAAGAATTACTTAGAGTGCTAGATGGTGTTGCTCCAAGGATACTATACGATGGAAAAGTGACAAGTGAGCATGGGAATCTACAAGTAACTCTTCCTCACACCCGACCTCTCGAGGTCATGCCGAGACAGCTGGTGGGGATGGAATATACGTGGGGTATAGGCGAACTAGTTAGGCAATCATATGTCTTCGACACGCACTAATGGAATATGTGAATCTAAGGCAAAGAAGGCCCTCCTAACCTGAATTGGTGTGATAGATCATTCGGCGAGGATAGTTGCTCGAAGGCTCCAATCAATATCGAGCTCTGGTGTAATCCAATCTATAGGTTGTGGGATATGTGGAAAATGACCTAGGATTGTTTTGTGTATGTCTCCAGACAGGGTCATAAGATGGATGATGGATATATAGTGGATTCTATGGGTGATTCTCTAGTCTAGTCCAGAAATCCTTAGCTTGGTTAGCTGTTATATCTAATAAGGATAATTGTGCAATAATATCTGGTGGAAGTGGAGAGGATCTAAACACTAGCGTCTGCAAACCCGTGTCAATGTTCGATTGATTTGTAGGTCCGTTGGGTTGTGGGACCTATGGATCACAACCATAAATTCTTGGTTGTCGTGGGCCTCTTATGGTCATGTGTGGAATCAATCCCTAATCCCTAATATCTAGTAGTCGTATGCCTTTTCGGCCTCTATATTCAGAACTAAAAGTTGTGCAATCTTCTCAGAGTACCTTACAGGCATTCTGGCAACTTGAATTCTTAGGCTAGTGTCTATGTCAATGAGGATATCTCCTGCATCTGGTTGTGGGACCAAAGGATCACAACCGAATGCTTGCTCTCTTTCAAGCCCTTCTACAGTCATGTGGATATCTATTTAGGGAAATCTGTAGTTTGGCTGGTTTATCCAAAACGTGTGTGCTTGGTCATCTTCTATATTTAATCCTCTTAACTGTGAGCTGATCTGTTGTAGGTCTGTTGTTGTTTGGAAGACTTGGATTCTAAGATTCTATTCTATATCAATGATTGCTGCAACAAGATTGGGTTGAGGCATTATTGGCTCGAATACTTATTCTCTGGGCTCCCTAGGTCCCGTGATTGTCATATGAAAGAAACAATATAAATCTAACTAGTGATAGAATAAACTAACTATGCAAGATATATCTATGTATAGTCATCTATTTTGTATTTTTGATAAACTATTGAACAGAATTGAAAGAGCAATTATTTAATATATCTAGAAAGTGACAATTAATCTAATAACAAAATTAAAAACAAACAAGGTAGCCGAGTATAGCTACTTGTCTGTGTAATTGTGAATCTATTCTAAATAATTAAATAACTGATCTAATCTATTTGAAAGACCCCCGATCTTACCTCAGAAGTGGGAATGAATCATAGTTTCTTAGAAACTATCAATCCCCACAGCTTCCCCTAATAATATCGAAAGTGAGATTAACTGAAATGAAATGATTCACTATTCTATTTGATATATTTTAACTAGAACTTTTGATAGCTTGAACCTGGATTTTGCAAAATAGTGGCGAATCCGGTTGTGTGTGGCTTTGTCCCCTCAGTGTGGTCTCCTCGTTCCTTCGTGCTCACGTGAATCCAGAAAAGCGTGTGATGTTAGCATCAACAGAAATTGGTATCGAACAATGGCAGCTTTGGATGTAGACTGAATACAATGTGATTAGGAGAGGGATAGCGCAAGAGAACAAAACTTGGCTTATGTAATTCCTAGCAGGGATTTATTGCGAGTCATACAACACAAAAATGTCTAGAACCTGAAACTATCATTTTTGATGAACAAAACCTGCAACTTTAATGGCTTCCGATTGAAAAATGGAACTATCTTACTTCAATTGATTGTATGAAACAATAACAAGACTAGCACAAGAAGATCATGGGGCTTCTAAACAACAAAACAACACTAACTATGCATGCAACAAATAAAACTAATACAACTCCTAAGAAAGAACTGAAAGACTAAACTTTGAAATGAGAGAATGAGGGGGCACGTTTTGAGAGGCCATTTGCTTGAAAACCAACCAGCTATTTATAGAATTCCCATTTACCCAAAGGTGGAATCCAATTTGAACTCTTTTACAATAAACAATGGAGAAACACTATTATAGGGAACCAAAATCATAAATACAAGCAAAGGCGGTGAAAAAAGATGGTAAACGTTGAAAATTTACACGAGTCGCGATAAAAGGAACGTTCTGGAAAAATGCGTGAAGGACCGCCGCCCTGAGCAGGGCGGCGGTTACACGACCGCTGCCGCCTGGGTCGGGCAGGGGTCACTAGTCACTAGACCGCCGCCCAGGTAGGGCGGCGGTTTCGTTAGTGAAGACCAAAAAGCAAGGAAAATAGGGGAAAGAGAAAAACAAAGCACGTGGAGGCTAAGCGGGGCATGCGGGATGTTAACGTACACTTGGAGAGCTTTTTTGGATCTCGAACACCTTGCGAGGAGACCTGTATCATCATTGGGGCACATGTAACATTGTTTCGGTGGTGCAGTACCCTACAATTTTGGGTACGTACATATTTCCCCCTTGGAGAAGCGTTTTATCCATGAAGAGGCATAAAACGGTGGGTCCGAGTATGGCGGTCCCGAAATGGGAAGTTAAAAATTATACCTGACACGTCCGTGTGTCAAAATGATGCCATCCAAAATTCCCGCTACCTGCAAAATGAAAAGAGGATTCAAGTGCAGATAGAAAAATAAATCAAAAAATAAATACTAAAATAATATGAAATGAGGACTTACCATTTGTGTAGGGATAAGAACTTACCTCCGTCGGTGCTCCAAACCTATGAAATGGGCATTCAAAACAAGTCAAGATGTTATATATGTAAAAATGGGCCCATTTTCCTATTCATTTGCGTGTTGATTTGATTGATTCCAGCTCTGGGACCCACGGTGACGATTTTTGACGAGAGTATAGTCAAAACGTTCATGTGACGAGATAGTGATCATGCCTCCGCAAGCGGAACATCAACCCGCGAGATCATATGTTAGTTCTTCTTGATTTAGCGTATTTACCCCCAAAATGTTAAAATGATGAAATTTTTGTCATGGGGGGATTATTTTTGAAAATGTCAGTGTTAATAGGGTCACTTAGGGAGGGCACCTAATGGGTAGACTTTGTTTTAGTCAAAATAGTCATTTTTTCGTGTTTTTAGGCATTTTTAGGGCACGTGACCCATTTGAAAATGTGGGACACGACCGCCACCCTAAGCAGGGGGCGGTTACAAGACCGCCACCCTTTAAGGCGGCGGTTATGGAACAACCGCCCTACTCAGGGCGGTGGCCCTTTACAGAATGCTAAAATCTCAGTTTTTTGAGCTCCAGTTTTGCATTTTTAGTATTCTTATATGTTTTAATGATTTTTTTCAATGCAATTTGAATACTAACTTACTCTTTTTGCATGTTTTTGGGTGTATGCAGAAGGAGGAGGAATATATCAAATGGAGCCAAGAGAGAGAGAGAGTGTGTGACTAGCTTCCAACAGTGTTGGATGCACTTTCTCAGGCCGAGCAGGATACTCTTCAGAGGGCCGGCATATTACGTATATCACGGGTTCCTCATGTCGCACCTTCTAGTCACATACTTTGTGACTTGTTTTCGTATTGGGATGCTGATCGGAACACTTTCCGATTTCCAGGAGTCAGGGGTGAGTGGACTATCACCCTGGAGGATGTCTACCGCATCTTGGGAGTCCCGATCATCGGAGACAACTTACACTTGAGACAGTAGGGTCGCGGGCTCAAATAGCTCAGTGGGCTACATATATGGGAGACACAGTTGTCTCCACTGGTTCGAAGAAGGGGTGAGGGTCCGTTCTATTCCTAGCTTGCCTATCCCCTTGATTCATCAGGACTATTATGGGGATCCTTGCCTCGAGATTGATCGGGGACAAGGGAGGGGACACCTTACTCTCTTTGGTCCCCTATTATTGCACAGATTGAGGCACATGGCTGGATTTATGCCTAGGGAGCCAATATACTTGGGACCACCTATCATGACTTATACAGGGTGGTTCTCTTACAGGGATAGTCTTTAAGTCAACCGACCCTGGTTATGAGCTGGGTTTATGAGCGTATCATCCCTTATGGGAGAGGCGTAGAGGTGGCGGATCCCGGAGCCATGAGGGCAGCTAGATGGACAGAGATGTCGGTGCTTAGAGCACCCCACCAGCCAGTTGCTTCCCTGACTACTGATGATATGGAGGCCACACCTTATCAGGCCATGGCAGGGTTGTGGGGTGAGGAGACCCTCACTTTGATCTCTTGCTCTACCATAGGGTAGCTTGTGGATAGGACGGGGAAGGTGGAGACACACCCCTTTGATCGAGTGCCTCAGCAGTTTGGCCTGGCTTATGTCGGTATGCTTCCCCCAGTGGTGCCAGTGTTCAGATCAGTTCGGGAGGCTAGGGGAGGTCCTAGAGGCCGGGGTTGGACTGTTGTTACTCCTGTGTCCCTATTGCAGCCAAGAGGGTGGTACACACTCGAGGAGAGCCGGTGCTCCTCAGGCACCTTTACTTTGGATCACCACTAGCCCTGCCCACAGTAGTGATGACCCCATTGATATAGACTCCGAGTCTGAGGAGTTCACAGGGGGAGAGACAGAGGAGGAGACCGAGGATATGGAGGTCAGTGAGTCGGGTGGAGAGGAGGATAGCGATCCCGAGTGGCATGACACTCAGGAGATCTTACAGGCTAAGAGGGCAGAGCAGAGTGCGGAGAGGGTGACTCTAGTTTCAGAGGAGTTTCCCTCTCAGGACCTAGGTGGAGAGGATGAGTCCGTAGTAGGATGCTTATGTTGCCCTGGCACACAGGAGGAGGACATCAGTCAAGGGCATCTGTGGTAGGCACTGATCCTAGGGATCCCTCTTGGAGGCCTAGAGATCCGAGTGAGTTGTCACCCTTCTCTTAATATTTGTTTTTAGCTAAGATTGCCTTAGTTGCTATCTCTCCTTTTGTTTATTCTTGGTCTTATTTTTTGATCATTTCCTAATTTGCTTTTCTCCTTTGTTTGCAGAGACTGCTGATGAGTGGTGAGACCTGATTCGCTGGGTATGTACTGATACCCTGATGATCCCCATGGAGAAGACCCGTGCTGAGCTATCTATGGATGCAAGGGAGCCTTCGGTAGTAGGCACAGATGTCTTTGCCCCTATCTGGCATGTGGCCAAGATGGTGACTACCCTCCGTACCGAGTTGGGTAGGTATAGGACAGCAGAGCACCTAATGAGGAGTCACTCTCATAGCGAGGTCAGCAGCTGCTCCTCCTCGGGACCATGAGCCCTCAATGCATTCAAAGCATGAGTGTAGCCGAAGTCTTAGACGTGGTCATGCACCTTCAGAGGGGTCTCATAGGGGTTGCGAGGCCACTTGGCTCTCTTAGATTATTTATACGATTAATTTTGTATTTCCCAGGCTCATTGAGCATTTTGACCATGCCTAGCGCATGATGGCATTGTACATAAAACTTGATTATATATATATATATATATATATATATATATTTCTTTTTGGATCAGACTCTTGGCGTCTAGGATTTTGTGATTTGTTTCCACATGTAAATTATAATGTTGTTTTGATAAGAATATATGCAATGGAGAACAAATGACACAAATGCTTTCTTTCTTTTGTATTTCGTGATGCTGATATATGATAATGCAGACACAATGTGATTTTGAACTTTAGCTTCTATAAGCAATTTTCCAGTACTTCATATAGTTTTGACAGAATGTGATGACAAGTTGGTATGATGAGCGGATGAACTTGCCCCACTCCTAACTCCACGCAACTAGTAAGATGTGAGGGCTCACCACCGAGAGCTAGAAAGGGCACAAGCTATGAAATTTGTTGAATGGTAGTGATGAGAGATAGACAAAGATTTGGTGGAACCAAATTAGGATGCTACAAACCTATTCTACTCAAGTGACTCCATAGTTTAGAATGCAACTTGCTTTGCGGTTTATCTAGACTTAGATCCGTAGATGGCCACATGGTTGATAAAATCTAGTTTTCAGGGTTTTGAACTCTCTTGGAATTTTGGACATCTGATTTATTTATTTTTGACTCAAGATTTCAAAGGTTTGTTCAAATTATTTTCTTTATAACTTTCAACGTTTTTTGTCAAGAGGATCCCCTACACCTTGCCCCATGCTACTAGTAGGAAGCATGGGCTTATCACCATGGACAAGGCATAGGTGAGTAAGGGCATTCCCATCCTTTCCCAACCTTAAGTCACTAGTAAGAGACGTAAGCTCAACACCAAAGGTTGGTAGGGCAAGGAAATGTGTAAAAATAAAATTTTCTGTTTGATCTATTTTTGACTTACTTATTTGAGCAAAATGTCAGTATGTTCTTATTTCCAAAGAGATATATATATGGGATAGATGTGACACTATGAAGCTTCTAGAATAGACCATAGGCAAGACACTTATCCTAGGAAGAAACAAAAGTGAGAGCAAGCATCCAGGTCTTGGTATGGCTACCGTTAAGACTTTTTCATATCTAGCTTTATTTGATGAAATGATTTCGAAGTAGTTAATGATGTTATGAAAATGAAGAAGTACAATTGGAATGCTTCTACCAATACCATCAAAAGTTTGTAATGAATTGCTTGAGAATAAGTTCCTTGATCACAAAATTTTATGAAACGAGTGGACAAAATGAACCTAACTACATGAAGATGCAATGTAGATATAATTATACAAATAGTGTTGGTCACTTATGCATAGAATCGTTTAAGATGCAAGGAATTGACTGTTTCGTTGAATTCCTCGCCTTCCAATGTACATAAGAGATATGCACCATTTCCATAGTCTTTCGTGACTCGGTATGGGCCCAACCATTTGGGCCGGAATTTCCTTCCTTCACCGGTCTTTTTATCAATCCGGTTGTCTAGTCTTAGAACTAGATCTCCTTCATATATATCTCATTCATAGACCTTTTTGTTATACTACCGGCACATCCGGTCAGCATAGACTCTATGCCATTATTCAACATCTAACTTTGGCCTCATCTAGGCTTTCTAGTTGGGAGAGGTGCTTCTCTATAAGCTTCTTCATCCAGAATCCCTTGTAGTGAGATGCGGAGACTGGGTATTTCAACCTCAAGTGGGAGAATTGCTTCTGCTCCGAATACCAATGAGAAAGGATTTTCTCCTGTTGGTGTTCTTATTGAGGTTCGGTGGGCCCACAAGGCTGAATATAACTTTAGATGCCAATCTCGTTTGTTTTCTTTTACCATTTTGAGGAGAATAGCTTTCAACATTTTGTTTGTTGCTTCAACTTGCCCATTAGCTTGAGGGTAATACAGGGAGGTTGTATGATGGTTTATTTTAAATTTACTGCATAGCTCACGGACCTCGTCATTCTTAAAGGAAGTTCCATTATCTGAGATAATGATTTGCGAGGACACCGTACCTATAAATGATCTAGTTCAAAATAAACTTGGCGATCACGGCACCTGGTATAGTGGTAAGAGGCATAGCCTCTACCCATTTGGTAAAATACTCGGTGGCCGTGATTATGAAGTTATGGCCATCTGTTGACGAGGGAGAGAATTTCCCTATCAAATCTAGGCCCCATGTAGAAAAGGGCCATGGAGTCGCGATTGGTTATAGAGTTTGTGCCGGCATGTGAATCTCATGGGAAAATTCTTGGCATTTATGGCATCTTGCGTATAAACTCTACTGCATCGTGTTCTAGAGTGGGCTAGAAATAGCCCATCCGATGTATTTTGTGGGCAGTGGCATGACCTCCAAAATGGCCACCACATATTCCACTATGGGATTTGTAGAGAATCTTCTTGGATTCTTCTATGTCAACACACCTTAGAAGCATTCCATCGAAAGCCTTACGATAGAGCACTTGTTCTATAATAACGTATTTAGCCACGATAATGCGTAACTACCTTCTTTGTATGGTGTAGCACCTTCTGGATACGTATGGTCCATGATATAATTAATAATATCAGTATACCAAGGACATTCAAAGATGGGAGGTCTGGTTTCGATGTAATATATGCATTCATCGGGAAAATCTAGATCTACTAGATCGCCTCTATCTAACGGGTTGTCGGCTAACCAATCTACAATGATTTTTCCCTTAACGGACTTTTAGTTTACAAAAGTTAATTCAAATTCTCCCATTAAGGTTATAAACCATCCAACCTTTTTAGACAAGGACCCTTGCATGAGGAAAGTTCATAAATGGTTTGTTTTTACAATGACCCTTGTTTCTTGATTTAGCATGTAATGTCTTAAGCGTTTGGTTACAAAGACTATGGCAAGGCATTCTTGTTATGCTTGCGTATAACGTGTTTCATAATCGAGCAACGTTCGGCTAATGAAATAGATCACATTCTCATTTATCGTCATCTTCTTGAGCCAACATGTAGGCTAGCGAGACATTGGTAGCTCGTGAATATAAGATTAAAGGGTGGTCTAGCTTAGGAGGCATTAGCGTAGGTAGTGACAACAAGAAATGCTTAACTGCTTGGAAAGCCTCATTGCAGTCTTCGGTCCAATCGATACTATAATCTTTCTTGAGTAGATTGTTGATTAGATGAATGGAAAAGCTTAAATCTGGGATGAATCTTCGATTGCACCGAGTTTCCCAAGAAATGACCTGATTCCAAACTCATCCGAAGGTGGGATCATTTCAAGAACAGCCCGGATTTTGGCTGGGTCTACATCGATCCCTCGTGATGATATGATGTAACCTAGGAGTTTCCCTCCTGTCACACCAAATACACATTTTTCTGGGTTTAGCGTGACTCCGTATTCGATCAAACGTGAAAGAATGATGTGGAGCACTTCCAGGTGATCACAACGCTTCTTGGCCTTGGCCAATAAGTCATCTACATAGGATTCCATGATTTTATGAATAAGATCATGAAATATATATGTCATTGCCCACTGGTATGTAGTGCCAGCATTCTTGAGACCGAATGGCATAACAACATAGCAATAGGTTCCCCAAGGAGTTATAAACGTGGTTTTGGCTTGGTCTTGTTCAAATATTCTAATTTGATTGTATCCCAAGAACCCATCCATGAGAGATAAAAGCTCAAATCCAACTGTTGCATCAACGATGATGTCAATGGATGGTAATGGGAAGTCGTCCTTGGGGCATGCCTTGTTAATCCCATGGCAGAGCTTCGAAATCCCATTGACAAAATCTACTATCTTAGATCACGTTGACAGTGATAGAGCCACTCTTGATTACCTAAACACCTATGCAGAGTTACATCTCACCCATCACATGGATATGAAGTTAAATCCCTTGCTCAAATCTAACACTACTGTTTTGTAGAGCTGTAAGTGTTCAGCTCTAGTCTCAAGCACTTCACAGACTTGGTTTGCTATTAATTGTGAGTCTCCTAACACTCGATGTCATTAACACCGATCCTTTTAGCTATGATGAGACTAAGGAGGAGGGCTTCGTACTTCAGCACCATTGTTTGTACATTCTAAATTTAATTTAAAGGTGAATGGTAGGATATTTCCCTCGAGTGAAGTGAAGATCACACCTACCCCAGCCCCATAACGACATCTAGCTCCATCGAAATGGAGAGTCCAATATTTAGTTGGGAAGATGGATGTTAGGACATTCGTTACGTCTATTTCTTCTCTGCTTGGTTACTTCTACCATGCAAAGTTTCTCTGTTGGAAGGGAACCAACTCCTAGGGTATATCCCATACCTATAGAATCAAATGACAGAAAATTGGTATTCTAGATCTTTGTTCTAGAAATTCAAAAAATTTTTGGATAGTAGTTCCTAATGATACTCTTCCTAATGATATTGTTTCTACAACGTTAGCCTCATCCTTGAGGGCTGGGATATTCTTGATTAGGTTCGTAGCTTCTAACTCCGTTGTAGGTATTATCTTTTCTTCTGGTTTTGAGTCATTTGGCTTGTTAAGTTGGTTTGTTGGGAGTTCAAACTCGAGTGAAAACTGGCCTTTTCTTCAGATTGGCTAGGTGTATATCGAATGGTTTTGGAACACCTTTTACTACGAATATCTTTCCTAAGTGTAAGAATCTTATTTCCTAAAATAACGTAGAAGGGATTGCCTTCATACGGTGTATCCATGGTCGGTCGAGGATCATATTATAGTTGGTTTCTCGATCTATAATATAAAACTTAGTTAGGATTGTTTTGGGTCCTAAGGTGACTGGTAATATTATAGTCCCAATCGAAGTGGCTTTAAGGCTATCATAGCCTCTTAGTGTATTCCAAGTCGTGGAGCAATTTGTTTCTCCATACCCTAGCTTTTGAAGGAAAGAGAAGGGGACTATGTTAACTACTACCCCATCATCAACCATTGCACGTTTAACATAGTTGTTATAAACCCACACTTGTAAATGTAAGGTTGGATCACCTCTACATGCAATCTCAGCGTCTGTTGGCATTTTGTTTACATCAAATATAAACTCGGTATCCCTATTTGGTTGCCCTGGAGGGAGAATATCGAAGTCTATATGGTTTACTTGTGTTTCGGGAGGTGGAGTGATGTTAATTAAATGACCTAAACCTAGTGCTTCTAAAAGCGCAGCCCTATGGGCAGGAGAGTTCTTTAACAAGTCCAAAAAGGAGATGTGAGAGAAGGTCTTTGTTAGGTCATTAACTAAATCATAGGCACCTACGGCTTTTACTAATGGTTGTTGAATGTTATCTGTCTCTAGCGGGTAACTTGGATTTGGCTGAGAGGAATACTCTCGTGTCCTTGTTACGGCTTCCACGTGTAGCTCAGTGTCTAACTCCACTAAACCGACTATCTTGGGTCATGGCTAATTTCCTAATTGTGGTGCGACAGGTGGATTTAGTGAAGTCGAGGCTTCATGATCATTGTTTCCTGTCATCACACCCTTGTTCATCCCATTTGGATTTAATTTATTGTTATTGTGATTTGGGAGCGGATCATTGAAGATCTTGAGGGGTGCATTTTGAGGGGAGACTACTCCCATAAAAGTATTTGGCGCAGGTGATGCAGGATCTGCTAAGAACATATCTATGAAAAGTTGTCTTTGTTCCTCTGGAAAACGTTGCATGAATTTATTGTAATCGTGACAAGTCCTAGTGTCATTGCCTCGAATTTTGTGGAAACCACAATACGAGTTAGGATTGTAATTCCTAAGTTGCTAGTTTGGTATGTGTTGTGGTCCAAAACTTTGATTAAACTGTTGATTATTAGGATTAAAGTTTTGCATTTGTTCTCTTTGGTTTTGGTTCTTGGTTTTGATATCCAATTGTATTTTGTCTTAGACCCTGTGTCTGGATCTGTTGTTGTTGTTGTTGTTGTTGTTGTGGATGATTAAAATCCACTGTGTTGATTTTTGGGGTAAAATTGTTGTTTCGTTGATTGTTAACTAGTGGTGGAGCATTTACAACATTTACCTTTTTAGCTTGGTCAGTTACTCCATCTGTGGTCACCCCGTGATTCTTGTTAAGGATTTTAGGTCCTTGATTGACATTTACTTGTACTAGGATAGGTCGTAGTATTTTGATTGGGGATGATTAACCTCTCGTTTGTTCCATACGTCTTGCGACCGCTATCTATTAGCAGCTTGATCTATTTGGAGGGTGCTCTCAAGTACTTCATCGTAAGTTCTTAGCGGGAACTTCTGGACTTCTTCCTTTATCTCTCTACTGAGAGAATGAAGGAATAAATCACATAGTTCCATCTGATCCATGTTTGGAGCACTTGCCAAAGAATAAAGGACTATATGCCATCTTTGGATGAAATGAGCAACAGATTCATTGTGTTCTTGCTTAATATGCAAGAATTCCCTGATTCCTATTCTAAATAGTTTGTTCATGTCGAATGCCTTGATGAACTCTGAAAATGAGTTGTTTAAACGAATGTATTGAGGCTTCAGGTATTCTATAGTACCAATCGAGGGCAATGCCCTCTAAAGTTTTGGGGAATATTTTAGCAACAACCCCATCCCAAGGGAGCAGTTCTCGAATGGCTGTGGCATAGGCCTTGATATGTGCATTCGGGTCTCCCTCCCCTTTGTACTTGGGAAAATCGGGAAGAGGTCTTGGAAGCATGACGCTTCGTATGGTGAAGTCTAAAGGTTCTTTCAAATATTTTGAATAAGTTCCTATAGCATAGGTTTCGACCATCGATGGTGCTTGCTGAGGGGGTGGAGGTGGGATGGTTTGTTGATGTGGCGTAGCATATGCATTCACAGGAGCATAAGGAAATCCCTGTGGTTGAGCGAACATGCCAGGAGAAGAGAACATATCTCCCTATGGTGATTTGGAATACATGTTTAAGTATGGAGGAGCATTGCTCAGGAATGGATTGGTTTGTACTAAACCGGGAGGTATCATATTTTCCACCGGAGTGGCATTAGCAATCGCGGTTCTAGTTGGCATTTGTTGTGAATACTGAGGAGGCATGCCCAACGTGCCTGTTCCCATGAGGAGGTCTACTTGGCTAGGATGATGTGGAGGGTTCAGAATTCCTACTTGCCCAAAATATGAATTTTGATTTGCTTAAGCAAGCTCCAGCCCTCTAACCTTTTCAGCCAAGGCTGAAATGACCTCGTTTGGTGAAGATATGGTATTTTTCCTTGAGGGCATTTGTTGTATTATTTGAGGTTGCAAAGGGGTATGATACCCTGCTATGAATTGGTCGTTACCCTACCAAATATCACCGAGGGCATTTTCTATAGGTGGAGGAATGGGGGTGTTTTCTTGGAATGAGACCTCGAGTTGTATTTGCAAACCTCCTATAGGTGGGTACATACTTTGAGAGTGTTGTTCACTCCTAGCATAACGTGCTAAGTATTCATCATCTAGAAACCGATATGGATCTGATTGTCTACTGATTTGTGGTCTAAGCAATACCTAAGGAGATGAACCAGATTCTCCCGTGAGCATCATGTTGTTCGAGCCTGAAGGCTCAGCTTGTTGTGTTTGAGTGAGCTGATCCAACTCCTCTATTTGGAAAGAAGAACTATATCTAGTCCTTTGAGGCGGAGTTTGTGTTGAAAACCGGTTAGTTGAATAGTTGTCACCCCATGCTGAGAGCGAGGGTGATGGTTGTCTATTCAATTGATCGTAGTAAGCTTCAAGACCTAGGAGAGGTCTGCCATATGCGTCGAATCTCGACATATTCGGGGGGTATATGAATACCCATAGAATAATGGGAAAGAGCGAAGGTGGATGGAAAGAATGAAAATAAAAGAGGAAGAACTATTTGATTCATGTCGGGTTCACCAATTTTGTTGGTGAAGCTGATGTGAAGGCTAATGAGGTATAGAAGATGAAACAGTTGTTTGTTTCACGTCGGGTTCACCAATTTTATACGATGGAAAAGTGACAAGCGAGTATGGGAATCTACAAGTAACTCTTCCTCACACCCGACCTCCCGAGGTCATGTCGAGACAGCCGGTGGGGATGGAATATACATGGGGTATAGGCGAACTAGTTAGGCAATCGTATGTCTTCGACACGCACTAATGGAATCTATGAATCTAAGGAAAAGAAGGCTCTCCTAACTTGAATTGGTGTGATAGATCATTCGACGAGGATAGTTGTTCAAAGGCTCAAATCAATATCGAGCTCCGGCGTAATCCTATCTATAGGTTGTGGGATACATGGAAAATTACCTGGGATTGTTTTGTGTATGTCTCCAGATAGGGTCATAAGATGGATGATGGATATATAGTGGATTCTATGGGTGATACTCTGGTCTAGTCCAGAAATCCTTAGCTTAATTAGTTGCTATATCTAATAAGGATAACTGTGTGATAATATCTGGTGGAAGTGGAGAGGATCTAAACACTAGCGTCCTGCAAACCCATGTCAATGTTCGATTGATTTGTAGGTCCATTGGTTTGTGGGACTATGGATCACAACCGTAAATTCTTGGTTGTCGTGGGCCTCCTATGGTCATGTGTAGAATCAATCCCTAATCCCTAATCTCCAGTAGTCGTATGCCTTTTCAGCCTCTATATTTAGAACTAAAAGTTGTGCAATCTTCTCGGAGTACCTTACAAGCGTTCTGGCTTGAATTCTTAGGCTAGTGTCTATGTCAATGAGGATATCTCCTACATCTGGTTGTGGGACCAAAGGATCACAACCAAACGCTTGCTCTCTTTCAAGCCCTTCTACAGTCATGCGGATATCTATTTAGGGCAATCTGTAGTTTGGCTGGTTTATCCAAAACGTGTGTGCTTGGTCGTCTTCTATGTTTAATCCTCTTAACTGTGAGCTGATCTGTTGTAGGTTTGTTGTTGTTCGGAAGACTTGGATTCTAAGATTCTGGTCTATATCAATTATTGCTACAACAAGATTGGGTTGAGGCACTATTGGCTCGAATACGTATTCTCTGGGCTCCCTAGGTCTCGTGATTGTCATACGAAAGAAACAATATAAATCTAACTAATGACATAATAAACTAACTATGCAAGATATATCTATGTATATTCCTCTATTTTGTATTTTCGATAAACTATTGAACAGAATTGAAAGAGAAATTATTTAATATATCTAGAAAGTGACAATTAATCTAATAACAAATTAAAAACAAACAAGGTAGCCGAGTATAGCTACTTGTCTGTGCAATTGTGAATCTATTCTAAATAATTAAATAACTAATCTAATCTATTTGAAAGACCCTTGATCTTACCTTAGAAGTGGGGAATGAATCATAGTTCTCAGAAACTATCAATCCCCACAGCTTCCCCGGCAATATCGAAAGCGAGATTAACTGAAATGAAATGATTCACTATTTTATTTGATATATTTTAACTAGAACTTTTAATAGTTTGAAATTGGATTTTGTAGAACGGTGGCGAATCCAGTTGTGTGTGGCTTTGTCCCCTCAGTGTGGTCTCCTCATTCCTTCGTGCTCACGTGAATCCAAAAAAGCGTGTGATGTTAGCATCAACAAAAATTGGTATCGAAACAATGGCAGCTTTGGATGCAGACTGAATACAATGCGAGTAGGAGAGGGATAGCGCAAGAGAACAAAGCTTGGCTTATGCAATTCCTAGTGGGATTTATTACGAGTCATATAACACAAAAATGTCTAGAACCTGAAACTATCCTTTTTGACAAACAAAACCTGCAACTTTAATGGATTCCGACTAAAAATGGAACTATCTTACTTCAATTGATTGTATGAAATAATAACAACACTAGCACAAGAAGATCATGTGGCTTCTAAACAACAAAACAACACTAACTATGCATGCAACAAATAAAACTAATACAACTCCTAAGCAAGAACTGAAAGACTAAAATTTGAAATGAGAGAATGAGGGGTATAGTTTTGAGAGGCCATTTGCTTGAAAACCAACCAGCTATTTATAGAATTCCCATTTACCCAAAGGTGAAATCCAATTTGAACTCTTTTACAATAAACAATGGAGAAACACTATTACAGGGAACCAGAATCATAAATACGAGCAAAGGCGGTGAAAAAAGTTGGTAAACGTTGAAAATTTATGCGAGTCACGATAAAAGGAACGTTTTGGAAAAATGCGTGAAGGACCGCCGCCTTGAGCAGGGCGGTGGTTACATGACCGCCGCCAGTCAGGGTGGCGGTCACCAGACCGCCGCCTAGGTAGGGTGGTGGTTTCGTTACTGAAGACCAAAAAGCAAGGAAAAGAGGGGGAAAGAGCAAAACAAAGCATGCGAGGCTAAGCGGGGCATGCGGGATGTTAACGTACACTTGGAGAGCTTTTCCGGATCTCGAACACCTTGCGAGGAGACCTGTATCATCATTGGGGCACGTGTAACATTGTTTCGGTGGTGCAATACCCTACAATTTTGGGTACGTATAGATACCGATTGATGTAGATTCCGGTGTAGATGCTTGTGAAGTTTGTTTTCCTATTGGTGTGGACAACAACCTTGAAGATCTCCTTGGTGTGAATGAAGGTGTAGCTTGAGCTGCAACTTGTGGTACCATCCTGGGATTGGAAGGAGCCATTGTTTGAGTTATATTTGGTGTGGGAAACACTTCATCCACCATATTATCATTAGGGACAACAGCTAAAATTTTGACAGTCCTCTCTATGCTTCCATCCCATGCTTCATCCTCCACGAACTGAACATCACGGCTGATTATAACTTTCCTATTGATAGGATCAAACAACTTATATGCTTTTGTTTCCTCTGAGTAACCAACAAATATACATTTTGTCCTTTATTATCTAACTTCTTTCTCAACTCATCTAGAACATGTGAATATGCAATGCAACCAAATACCTTCATATGAGAAACACTATGTTTCCTTCTTGTCCAAGCCTCTTGAGGGACTTTGTTTCTTACGCTCTTTGTTGGGCACCTATTCATGATGTAAACAACAGTTGCCACTACCTCAGCCCAATATTCATTTGGTAGATGTTTGGCTGCCATCATGCTACGAGCCATCTCCATAATTGTTCGGTTCTTCCTCTCTGCCACACCATTTTGCTAAGGTGTATAGCGGGCTGTAAATTGCTTGTGTATGCCATGAGATCTGCAAAAATTTATAAATTCATTAGATATAAATTCACCGCCTCTATCCATCCTTAGAACCTTGATGTAGTGGCCGCTTTGCTTCTCCACAAGTGCCTTGAACTACTAGACATAAGAAAATACATCAGATTTGTGTTTCAAGAAATAAACCAATGTTTTTCTTGTGAAATCATCAATAAAAGTAAGAAAATAAGTGCAGCCTCCTATAGATGGTGTTTGCATTTTCCCACAAATATCTGAATGCACAATCTCAAGTGGAGTTGTAGCTCTATTTTCCTTGCCAACCGGAAATGACTCTCTATGTTGTTTTCCCATAATACATCCTTCACAAACTCTTTCCGGTTTCTCAATTAATGGCAAACCTTTTACCATATTCTTCATATGTAGTAATTTCAGCGCTCCAAAATATAAATGCCCAAATCTAAAATGTCATAGCCAAGAATCATCCTTTACCACTGATTGAAACACTACTTGAGTTTCTACATAAACATATTTTTCCTCTTTGGAGCTGTTCTGGCCATTTCCATAGCTATCTTGGACATTTCCGTAGCTGTCTTAAACATTTCCATACTTATCTTGAACCTTTTTGTACCTTTTTTGAACATTTCCGTAGTTGTTTTGAACTTTTCCGTAGCTATCTTTGACTACTTGCTGATTTTGTATCTTCTACCTTAAAAGTTGCTCTAGAATATACAGTATTTATCTCATGAACAGATTGAGTTGTTTTTCCTTTCATAGCCGGCCTTATTTTTAATGGAAACATGCGGTTTGCAATCATTTGTACCTTGGCAATAAGCATATTGCTTGGAAGCTTGTCCAAAATAACACACTCAATATTTTCCATGTACACTCTATAGCTCTTTTGTATCAGCTGTCTAATGCTCATCAACTTGTGTTTTAGACCAGCAACATAATATACATCAGGCGTAAATTTCGGCTCCCCCTTTTTGGTTAGAATATTAACCGTACATTTACCTAAAATAGTGACTTTGTTGTTGTTACCAAGTGTAACATCAGTTTGAACTGATTCATCCAAGCTAGAAAACAAATCTTTATTACCTGTCATGTGATTACTATAGCCTGAATCTAAATACCATATGTCACATGGGCTTTCCTAAACAACATTGCACTCAACTGGAGAGTTTGTAGGGATTACTTCAGCAATCTTTGTGCATGCAATGAACATGTTTCCTGAGGGAGTGCCACTTGACAAATTTTGACCTTGCTTCTGATGATCATATTGTTTTTTCTTACATTCATGAGCATAATGCCCAAACTTCTTACAATAGTGACATTGAATGTGTGATTTGTCAAATCTTTGGCTACTTGGGTGACTGAAATTCTGATTTTGACCTCTACCACCAGCATTTGCATGACTGCTACTATGTCCACTTCTAAGAGAACTTCTCCCTCTACCTCTAGGACTAAAACTCCTCCTTCCTCTTCCACGATTTATAGAAATCTGAGATGAAAATGCATTTTCAACTGAACTATTTGATCTATTCAATCTATATTAATGATTGATAAGAGAGGCAGGTAGTTCATCAACACTAAATTGGCTCAAATATTTGGTTTCCTCTAGAGCCACAACTACGGGATCAAATTTAGTAGGGAGACTTCTAAGTACCTTCTCAACAACCTTCCTAT
Source organism: Taxus wallichiana var. yunnanensis (assembly GCA_018340775.1). Taxonomy (NCBI): domain Eukaryota; kingdom Viridiplantae; phylum Streptophyta; class Pinopsida; order Cupressales; family Taxaceae; genus Taxus; species Taxus wallichiana. The sequence continues at coordinate 4,033,247 of CM031240.1, forward strand.
CCTCTATGACCTCTCCATGGGACTTGATTTGATTTATCAGACCAACAACATGAGTAAAGAAAGACTCTATTGAATCTGAGTTTCTCATTGATAAATTTTCAAATTCTCTTCTAAGGAGCTGTAATTTAGCAGTTTTAACCTTGTCCATACCTTGATATGCAATCTGGAGTGTGTCCCATGCTTCCTTGGCTTGCTTTGTTGCTGCAACTCTTGGGAGTATGCTCTCATGCATTGCTTGATGGATATAAAACAATGCTTTCCCATCCTTCTTCCTATGTTCCTTCAAGACGTCTTTTTGAGCTTGTGTAAGAGCATTGTATGTTGCCTAGTCTGTTGGTTCCTGGTAACCGTTTTCAACCATTTCCTAAATGTCTTGAGACTGAAACAAAACTTTCATGGTCAAAGACCAATACTCATAGTTCTTTCCTGTGAAAATTGGAGTTTGCACACTAACCAACGATGCGCCAGATGTAGAAGCCATTAATGGCTGCCAAAACAAAAAACCCAGAAAAAGAATAGAAGTAGGGTTTAACCTGGCTCTGATACCAGATGAAGAGAATGCGAGGATCTACGGAAACTACAAAATCTACAGAAACTACAGAATCTTTCAAACAACAATAGAAAATATAATGCAAGATTTAAAAGATGCAAAATAGGGAAAAAGGAGAAGCTACAGAAATTTATAACAGCAAAATAAAATAACACACTTCGCTGCAAATAAACCAGATCTGGGCATCAAATTGCTTCAGCAATACACACACACACACACACACACACACACACACATATTCGATGAATGAACAGCAGCTACAGCTGCACACAAAACTTTCATGCATACAATAACAACATTGAAATGAAGAAATTCTTTCAACAAAACCAGTCCAGACTTGAGCTGGGACTGCGCATTTTTTCTTCTTCTCCCAAATCTGGTATTCCTCCTCCTTCTTACAATAAAACATGATGCTTTTAACAATAAACACCTACACAAAAAACTTGCCTTACAAGTCAACACAAAATCTCTGACAAGAGATAATCAGGGAGAATAATCAACCAAAAAGTAAATGTGCAGCAGTCATAATTAAATGCAAATCTGATATGTCAGAGAGCTAAATCTGGGGGAAGACAGATATTAGTTGCACAATAAATTCTGACTTGATTTTCTAACACAGCCCACATGATCTAGCATTAGCTAATCCAATAACTGAGCATTATGTACCTTCGTATTGGGGATTGGCAATATGGATGTGAGCGTCAAAAGAAATTGTCTCATTTGTTTTCTTCTAATCTTTTCAGAAAAGATTATTCTTTGATTTCTTTTCCTTTTCTTGGCAGCTGCATTGTCGGAAGCATGAGCATGTAAATGGGGAGGAGATGGAGGAATGATAATATGAATGCTTTCTCTTTCTCTGCCGTCGATCTCATTGGGCTCATCTGTAAAAATGTTATCCCAATCGGGCCAGAACCGAGGAATGAAAGAAGGATCCATAGATACCAGGGCATGGTCTCCCTCTGATCTTCTCTCAATCTCATCCGCCTCTGTAAAAAGGTTATCCCAATCAAGCTGATCGGGCAAAAAGTGAGGAGTGAGAGTAGAATCCATAATACAGTTATCTGTTCATATGGGCGAAGTAAGTAAGCAGCTAAGCAAACTTTATAACTCAATAATTCAAAGAACAAAACCAATACGCATTTGACAATCCCCAAAGGTCAATAAAAGAGAACAAATTAGTGTCTAAATACAGCAAGAGGTGTTCACCGCCGGTGGGTTTTCTACCTATACATTTTGTCTTTAGGTGCGATGGAAAATATATTATATATAAATACATATATGTCACCCGGCAAAGTTTTCAACCATACTTGTCAACCATACTTGTGAATTTGTGGGTTTGTTTGAAGACTAAATTATTTTAAATATATATTTCTTGAATATTTATTTAAACTCGTTGTTGATAAGTATTGCGTGATAATGCTAAATTCTAAATCATTCCAATGAGATCGTACATTTTTGTGGCAAATCAAAAATTGGAACAGTGCTGGTTATATTAAATAATTAAAAATTAAAATATTCAATGTTAACAAGTCGGAGCCCATAGCAAATAGCATATTATGAAAATTGGAAATGGGAGACCATCATTGAGAAAGAGGGTTGAGTGAAATACCAGATCTAAAACCGTCCCCAACCTATACGAGGTAATAGGAAGCCCATATGGAGCCTAAAAAGGCCCATTTCTTTTGGTGTATTTTTGTATCCGGACCTCCCTATTGGGGATAGCTTAAATATATTAGAGTTTTGAACACTGCCCTGATTGGTTTGCATACAACTTAAATCTTTCATACATCTTTTATTGTTTTGTCCACATGCACATGGAAATGGACCCAAACCCTTTTCCAACCTTTCATTCTTGAATTTTTTTCCTTAGAAAATAGTTTTTTTGGGATTCAATCATATTTCTTGCAAAATACAATGATTATTGGCAAATATTTTATGTTGATATTTTGTTTTATCTTTGAAAAGATAAAGACTTTACAATTTTTAATAACACTATTATGGATAGATATTTCTCTGTGAGACTAATAAAGTTATTGTGATCTCTAATGTGTTGCTTCAAATCTAGGTCGTGCAAACTCTTTTCTTGCACTGGTGGAATGTTTCATGTACCATAAGTCAAGTGCCTCCATATTTTGTGTTTCATTGCTCTCCTTCTCATGGTTGTGGTCGAGGGTTTCGCATATGTTGCACTAGCACTAGGGAGAGTTTCTCCCCCTTCCATCATCACTCTCCACACAGATCTCAACCCCCTTCACCTACACATAGTGATGGTGTCTTTAATGTCCATGTCAGCAGCAGGGATAACCCCCATAACAGAAATTCTCACATTTAGCATTAGCCAATTCTCCTCACTGCCGGGAAGAAGAAGTGGAACAACAAAATGATGGATGGGATCCCATATCGAACACGGCTCACCCCTCCAACAATGGTTGGGGGAAAATTCGATAGTTCTTGTCCATCTCTAACGTCCACTATGTTTGGTGTTGTTTTTAAGTTTTTGTTGTTTCTTTGTTTTTCGGTGCTTTGGTTTTCTACACCCTTTTTTGATTAAAAACACACATTCGTTTTTGTATATGATTATCCATATGTAATGTTGATGTTATAAGCTAAGTCTACCTTTCTTGAGGCCTATTTAACTTGATATGTTTGAAAGTCTTGGGTGTGGCTTTTTCCACCCATTATTTTTGTACAATAAGAATTATACTATATCCTTTATTGTATTAATAAAAATGCAATTTTCAATTTTTTTACATATGACGATAATTAACTGACTTTTCAACATGAAACTTCATTGTGTGGTTGAATATTCATTCCATACTTATTTTGTAACAAGAAGAAACATGTTTCCAAGAGTATAACACTTGACATATTGGTATTTTTTAGTTGTGAAATTTACGTTAGGTTATTTGTGTATTTGTAGATTATTGGTCTTACGATATTAGTTGACACAATTATTTACTTATTATCTTTCAAGATTCCTTACACATCATTTAGTTGTCACAACTGTCTTCCCCACTTTAGACACTAAAATCTAGTAATTTTGCCTTTAGTAATGTTAAGTTTGGCCATGCTCCTTTGCCAAGACAAAAAATGCTCATATTCAAAATCTAATTAGCATAATTCTCCTACTTTTCCGTGACTTGCTTATCTTTACACTCTACTCTGTCATTAATTTGAGAAATATTATTAAATCATAGCAATAAATTGTCCGTTGTATTGTGACATAACTTTCTATTTTACTTCACATCTCTCATGTCGAAGATCGTATAATTTGGTTGTGATGTTGGGTCCAATCTTGGCCCACTTGTATGGCCGTGCCCCTTTTTTGAAATATTTGATCTTGTTTTCAATTTGAATATTTATATTACATCATTTCATCTTCTTAGAATCGAGACTTATTAGAATATTCCACCTACTCTTATAAGATCTAAGGTGAATTAACACTCATTATTATAATATTTCAAATATTCTAATGAGGGCAAATATCATTCCAAAAGCATTCAACGGTCTCCTAAATCTACCCAAATCAATTAAAAAGTCTCTTATATAACCTTGAAGCATCCTTTATTTCCTCTATTTCCAAACATACCAAGATTATAGAGCCATGTCCAAGAAATGCCTAATTCCTTTGTGATTAATAACCACTCGATGGGACTTTTTCAAATAAATAAAGTGCACTTACTTTGTGAAATAGTAAAGGTTGATGTTACGGGAAGAAAGTGAGCGAGGCATAGAATATACAATTATATGTACATGGAACCTAGACAGGAGATCATCCTGATGATCAAAACACCATTTTTGGATCAGCGGAACTAAATTTTAAAAAAGATGGATGCTGGATGAATGGTGGATAAAATTTCTTAGGTTCGAAGCGACACCACTGGGAGACAAAAGAGGCCTATTTATAGTCGGGGCACTCAACCAGTGGAGATAATTGATGGTAGTCCTCTATGCGGGGAGTGAACTGTTTGATAGAATGCCTCAAGAGATGTGATCTCAAGGAGTGCCATGATTGCAGGATATGCACAAAATGGATTTGTTGAAAAGGCCCATGAAATGTCCCCATATGCAACTTTACCCACCTGTGGCGTTGCATTTGCTACTGCACATTTTTTCAAAATAACCTTATCAACATGTATGTCAAGAACCAGACATTTGCTCATCTTACAGCCACCATACTCCCAACTTTTGCCAAAATAAGAGCTTTGGGACAGGGTGTGCACATCCATAAGAGCATAATGCAAAATGTGGAAGAATACACAAGGCACGTGAACTGTTTGACAAAATTCCTCAAAAAAAAGTCATTTCATGGAATGCGATGATTGCAAGATATGCACTATTGTCAACTGGAATAGGTGCTTCCATGAAGGGACGAGCTGCCATGAAATACCTACCAGAATTTTGATTTGCATGTAACAAAACATTTTTGGTTTGTCCAGGGGCAATCACCATAGATTTGGTTTCAAAAGGATCTGTACATTGCATCCACCTCCACAAATTTGAGGTGGTGTCTTGCAACATCGAAGAAGAGCTGGTCATTGAGTGTAGCATTGATTATTCTGAGCAAGTAAGTCTTCCCCTGTTTCACTGGAAGCGCAAAAGTATCTGCAATGCTAGAGAAATCAAAATTAAAAAGTTTATCGAATGTAGAAGTAGAACTTGATTAGAGACTTGAAAAAGAAGTATTTTTATTTCTTTGAACACATAATTTTCTTAGGAATATTGTAAACCCTATAATTTGAGCTCAAGAGGTTTAAAATGTTCAAGGAAAGTCTTCAAGTTTCTGTAATTCATAAATTTAAGGAGACAATTTCAAATCAAAGTCTCTCTTGATCATAATGTTTTCAATGTTGTTTACATTTGCATTAAAAAACAAACTGTTTTTTTTAGTAGCTTTCCTTCTTTCCAGGACTTATGAAACAGAATTAGAAATTAACTGCCAGTTAAAAAAGTAAATGGCATTGGAACCATTTATTCCATTGAATTGCATGCAATGTATAAAAATATTAAAACCAATCAATTTGTGCAAGGTCAAACTGTCACTCCATACAAACTAGAGGATACATTCTATCCAATGGTCCTTACTGCTGATGCTGATCTACCCACTGTAAACAAAGCAAATATCTTTGTTTGGTATGTCTCTTATCCATCCTTTCCCATCTTAAAATTGCAGCTATACTTAAAATAATTGACTAACTAATGGAAAAAAAACTATGTAAGAAGTATTAAATATTTTAGAACTCTTTCAAATTTAATTAAAGATGTTTTTGAAGGAACAAGTTTACGCCGTGGGGGACCTGGCCTGCTTTGGTGCAGTATGAATTTCTTCATTTATAGAGAATAGGTATTATGTCGTGAGTGGGAATTGTTGTGATATATGTTTTAAAAGAGAACTGTGGATGGAAAGCCTGAACAGGATGTAATGTCAAAGATTGCAATGATTTGTTTTTTGACTGGGATCAAACCCCATAAGATCTAACCTCGTACTTCATACTTGATATCAATGTAATTGACATTTGATAATTATTGAGGGTTGATTTGGATCACGCGTTCAAGCTTAACAAGCATTCAGATCAAGACCTGTATGCCCTTTTCCAAAGTTCAAATCTCTACTTACGTCTGTATATTGCAAGTTAATGAATCAAAATTGCATCAGCAACTGTATTTTTTATTCATTAGTGGTGGCGATATGAAGTTTTTTTAAGCATTAACATTTACCCATTACAAATATGTCACACAACATTTTAAGCTATCAATCAAGCCTTGATATATATTACATTCACATTACAGAGTAACTTTGGTATTCACACACGAATAGATGGAACTTTCATAAGAATAAATTTGATTCTACAGCTTGGTAACCATTTCTCTAAAATTTTCTTTTCATTCCCTAGGGCACAATCAAAACCAAAGAATGTCAACTTTTGTATCTATGACCAACAATATACTATGCTAGACTCTAGACCGGTTCATCCCAAAACTACAAGGCTGGAAATAATGTAGAAGAGCAGTTGCCAAACAACACAGACACTGCAACGACAACAACTTCCTTTATTCAATTGTTTTTCTTTATGCCCGTACACTTGCTCCCATCTTCCTAACATTCTAGTTATAAGTGTTCAGTAGTTACTGCTTAGAGGCATAGAGTAACCGAAGACAAGAGTTTATAGGGTTTTCAATAAAAATGATCCCTAATAACTTCAACATTACTATATTCTTGTCCTGAGTTGCCAACACAAAGAATGACCAATAAATCTTGTTGTTTATATGAAAGCTCAAACAATATAGCTTGTAGCCTTTCTTGTTATACATTAAATAACCAAAGAGTTGTGGTATACATTTTTTTTCTATAGACAAAATGCCTATGTGGGATGCAAGGTAAAGAACTACAATCATCTAAATGTTTCGATTTACCAAAAAAAACTGTAGATGGAAAACGTAATAGATGAAAAAAAAATTGTAGACAAAATGCCTTGAACCCTAATGTTTGATCTCTATTAGGAAAATTAAAACAACATCAAGAAATAAAATAAAAGAAAATATGAGCAGAAAATAAAAGAAAATTAAAACTGTAGATGGAAAATCGTAGGTTACCAAAATCTAACATTAATCAATAAACATAAGTTACACAGGTAAACAAGAAACCACATAGTTTGGGGTATGTACAGTGGGGTTTTTGTTGTTATGGGGAGGGGGTGGATTTATAGAACTGTATGTAAAAAAATTCTCTTAGAATGTGGATGGTGTCTTTGCTAGCTATGGATGATTGTTGCAGTGTAATCTGTGCTTGTTGTAGTTCTTGTTGGGTATGCAACATTGCAGAGATTGCAGTGTCGTCTACAGTTGTGGCTTTCGTGCATTGTTGTTCGACACATTCAGATAGCAACTGTTGTATGCGAGTACAATTTTTTGTAATTCGTGCTGCTACGGTGTCGAATGTGGTTGTCATGTTTAAAGTACCTGTAAAAGGGGGAGGGTACACAAGTATGTTAGAAAGGTATTTTGATACAAGGTCAAAATGCCATGCAATCAAGATGTTTACAAGAATAACTAAATGAGATTGGAAAAAATTATGAAAGAAGTAAAAGGATCTTTAAGATTGAAGAGGAGAGAGGTTACTGCATATGATAACTTAAAACTAAGAAGGGTTACATATGTATGGAAAAATCCCACATTGGTTTTTGTCATGCTCATATAGTATTTGTTATTTTTTGTGAGGACTGATATCTGTTTGGCTACAATATAAGCATTATATCAAAGGATAATCACATAATGGCAGTTGTATTTCTGACTCTTCTATCCTGCTAAAGCGACCCATACCTTGGGTGTGTTGAAGTCAATGTAAGGGTTTTTGTGGACTGTTCTAAGCTACTCTATAATACCAAGTTTTTTATGAATCTTTTCCAATCAATTTCTATATTTTTGGACAAACAAAAGTACCATTTTGCAGCCATATTATTTTGCAGAGCATAGAAAGCAGTCCAGAGGTAATCTTTTAATTTACATATAAAATACTTCTGCATACATTGTGTTTTTCTACTGTTTATTGATGTTTGTTTTCATAGTTCATTGCTCAGATACCATAGCTTTTGCATTAGGAGGTATTCCCTGCATTCCTATGTTTTTTTAACACATATTTATGTTTGTTTCAAAAGTGCATTGCTCAGATAGCACAAATTTTTCATTAGAGGGTTCCTATGTCTTTTTTTCCCCACTATTCAAAAATCTAGTCAACCTTCTCTACTTGTGATCCTTTATTTAGTATAAATTTATTTAAAGCTCAAAATTCTCTAAATATCAGTTCTTTTAGATTTCCGCAAATACACAATGTAACATAAACCTCTAACATTCTGTAAAATTTGGTTTTTACAGGAATTGAAGCCATTGTTCATTCTCAGATTTCATTTAAGGATTGCTAAATCTTAGTCTAGAATCAACGTTTTTCATCTTCATATAAATACAACTGCTACAAATTGCTTGGGGTGTTGTACATGCTCCATAAATTAAATAATAAAAATTTAAATATACTCAGCAAGGTCACCTTATCTGCAATCTCTCTACGGCTAAGCTTGAACGTTAGCATTTTAATAGGCATTGGATATTGTGTTTGAGCCTTCTGCCTTAGCCAATCAAAATAAATAAAAAAATCTAAATCATGCAGATAGTCTATTGATGCAGTAACGACACAGTGATTTATTAGTTCAAGATGTACAATTTGATACTCAAATGGAAACAATACCAGGCTTGGATGGCTGTGAAGATGTCTTTGAGAACCCCATTCTTGAGATAGCTCAAAAGGATGAACCAAATGAATTTGAACATGGAGAGGTACAACAAAATGGAAACATCAAAGATGAAAATTCTGAGGATTTAGGAGATGGGAATGCATTAGTTTTTTACGAATATGATGAGGACTATGAGGATGACGATCATGAATTTTTCATATAGAAGCTTAAGTCAGATATCAAGAGACTCTAGGGGCCAAATCTGTCTGTTATTCTAGAAGAAAGCGAGAGTGATTTATTTGATTCTAGTACTTGGGACAGCGAAACTGAAGAATCCACAGGGGAAAGTCCAACGGAGGAATGTTCACCTGAATTTAGAACATTAGAACCAGAGGAGGAGGAATCCATCAAAGTTTTCTATGAAAAATATACAGAGAGGATGCAATATTTTGATATGTTGAACTATCAACAGATATATACAATGGGTCAGTGATTCTTCCTTCATTTTGGTCAGACTTGTTTATCCTGGGAAGTCCTCTATTGGCAGTACAAAATGTTTCAGCAAATAGTATTGTCTGGGCCAGAACATGATTTGTTTTATGATTATGTAGCTGATTAGTTCCAGCAATTTCAAGTTTTGTTGCAGAGCATGTTGTAGTTCTCCTACTAATGAAAGCTGGTGTGGTTCTCCCCATTCATGGAAGCACATGAGGTATTATGTGTTTTGCTTTCCTTTGGGCTATTAGGCTATAAATTTATCAACTTTGTTGCATAGTTCTCCAATAGGCCTAGGTAAAGTCATGTTTTAGCTGTGTCTACCAGGATGCTCTACAACATATCAGTTTCTTGTTACTTTCAAATGGATGCTTGTTTCATTTACATTTGTAAATTAATACCCCTCGTTGTTTTTAGCTCCTTACAGTGGGATCATTGTTGTTGGTATTGAAGAGCTCCAAAGACACCCATCTTTAGTGGCTTTGGCGAAGTCGCTCTGAACCCAAATAATTATTGTTGATCTTACCTAAAATATTGCATCTCTATTGGTTTTGGTGAAGTTACTGTGAACCCAAAAAATTGTTGAGCAAAAATTATGTTTTATGTATTATCACATCTAAAATTTAGAACATATGTCCACAAATGGAAAATAGTTTGTAATTTGTTTCTTGCATTGTCGTTTCGGCATGCTTCATCTTTCTCATTTACGGTAACATAGTTGGGACTACACTTTACGTTAGATTTGACTATAGAGAATACTATTCAGACAAATTCATCTTGCCTTGCATCTGGCTCACATAATGAGAACTCTGTGCTGAATGAGTATTAGGATGTTTGGTCATGATCTTCCATGGGAGGTTAGAGGTCTAGTAGTGTGTTATGAAATGTTTTGAACATCTCTAACCCTTGCTTACAAGTGCTAACTCAAGACAGTTGCAACCTTGGTTAGTGAAAGTGAGTATGGTTAGGCTTTGTAACTGAAATGTGACGCAAGAAATGATAGTAGGAGGATTCATTCAAAAGAGAGAGAAGTCGAGAAGGATGTGGCAGAGCTTAGAATGCAAGGAGGAGTAATTTGAAAGCCAAAGGTGAGAATTTTCTTGAGATATGTTGTCTCAGTTTTGAGAAAAAACCAGAAAACGAGATTTTGCATTTGATTCTTGTATTCTTGAGCTCCCGACGAATGGTATGAGGGTGTCAGGTATTTAATAAAGATGAAGACAAATTTCTTGACATTATAATTTCTCCTTTGTTCAGTCGTTATTCCTCAAATCTTATGAAACTCTGTATTTTCTGGGATTTTCAAGACTGTACTGAGCTTTCATATGTTTCTTGATATATCGAGATGCTAATAGCTTGTTAGAGGTTTGCTGTACGTATGGAGGCATGTAGAATTTGGTAGGAACCTCGGTATATTCTTGGTGTGTCGATATTTACGAAAACCCTCATATTCTGCCTTGACTGTCATATAATCCTATGGATTTCCTGTGTTGATACAGGTCTGTACAGCATTCTTACATGTTCCCCTGATATCTAGATGACTACAAGTTGTATTTTTGGATGTATGTCTTGGAACGAGGCAGTAACTGTAGGATCCTTTGTATATTCTTGAAGAGTCACTGGTTCTTAAATCTCTCATGCTCTGTCCTGTTCTTAGTAAACATGTGGTTAGGGTTACAAAATGTGATTTTGGAAACTGTAGCATTGAAACCTGGCTGTCATCATATAGGCCTCCATCAGAATTTTTGAGAGGGAATGTAATATAAGCCTAAGAGTATGTTTGGAGAGCTTAATACTTTGAAACCCCTATAACTCTGCCCTGTGACAGTGACCTTCTGACTTTGGGCTCTAAAATCCTATCAATAACTCATTCCTCTGTTTAAGCAAAGAAGGCTTGACTTGATCATCTTGGCCTCCATCAAATTAAGTGAGATGATTCCCACATTGACCCATGTTTCATGAGTAGCAGTCACTCTCACAAGTATGAATGACGCAATTGGCATTCAATACATCTGGGTGAAGATCATAGGGGTGAATTAGTACGAGGGCTTTCCCCAGAGGTCACTCATACCAAACTTACTCTACTTCATGTTTAAAATATTGTAGCAGAGATTAGTTGTCGAACCATAAGGAAATGATGAATGCAATGAGAAAATCAGGTATGATATAGATATGTACACAATGAAAATATCATGCGTGATGTCTCCACATTTGAATCTACGTGAAAATTTATGTCCACCAAAGGAATTTTGGTTGCAATCAATTCTCGAAAAACTTAACTTCCAAATCAGAAATTTCTGTAAACAGTTACAAATGATAAAAGTTAAAAACAAGAAAAATAAAATAAAATACAATAAATTACCCACTCACATGAGCCTTCTCCTTCGATCCATTGCTAGCTGCAATCAGCACCTGCAAAACAGGGTTTTACCCCAAAGTACAATAGAAAATCAACCAGACAAAAATTATTCAACAGAAACCTCTGAAATCAGGGTTGCACTATAAAACCTAAATGATGCAATTGAGCGAAGTGGGATTCCACTCTAAAATCTCAGAAATCTGACGGAAAACTACAATCATATATTACCCTGCCCTGTATAAGTTTAAGTGAAACTATAAACTCATCCCATCTGTATTTACTTTAGTCCAATTTACAGCTAAAGGTTCACTCACTAAGACACATGCTAGGGATTGTTATCCTATAGTTCAATCCATCTTAACAACTTTTTTGTGCTTCCCTTCCTATAGAACTGAGAAGCATTTTGAAAAATTAGAAGATAAATCCCGTCTGCATTAGGCTTTACCACAAAGGAAAATTTAAATTAACCACCAAAAAAAGGGTTTTACCAAAAGCCCTAAATAACCCAACAGAGAAGTGTGGTTTCACAACAAAACCTGTGAAATCCGACTAAAATATACAATCACACATTACCCCCAATTAAAAACTATAATCACTGATTATGTGATCTGTTCCTATTTACCGCTACCTGGTGTATTTGTCTCTTTTGTTCTGCATAAATACTTTTATTGCATAATCTTTTTACTTTACTCTACCCATCTGCAAAACCTTCAGTAAATATTATACCTTATGAACCACTCATGATGACCACTAAAATCTCTTCAACTCCAATAAATTCGTCCTCAGAGCATCAAATGCAGTGAAATTTCAAATACAAAGGGAAAAATCGTCTTTCGTCACATTCAGCAAGCCCTAACACAGTTCATTTTAAGAATATAGTATTCAATCCAAAACTTTTGAACAAAACAAACTAATGATTCCATATAAACTTACATCAAATTTATGAAAGTAGATGACCCTTAGAACTTATAACACAGAATTACATACATGGAAAATAAATTACCTGGGTAAGTTCACACACAATGAGCTCCTGATTAGGACCAAGAGCCACACCCAAAGGTCATCCACCAACAAATTCCCAATTCTCCACTCGTTGTTTATCACCTTTCCCATCAATCCAAACCCGCTTGATCTAGCCATCGCCACAACCAGTTAAAAATGACTTCTTTTCTCTATCAACAGCTAAATCTTCTGGACTTGGAAGCAGCCCACATCCTATCTTTTCTGCCTTTTCAAACCCAATACCATAATTCTTCTCAAGAGTAGGCACAAGATCAATTCGGTCTGGATGAACTTGAGAGCCTACTGCAGAGGCCAAGAAGACTACAATTAGCAAGGCTACATTCTGAATTTGTACGTGTACCCAATCATATCCTGCAATCATGGCATTCCATAAGACAACATCTCTTTGAGGCATTTTGTCAAACAGTTCACGTACATTGTTAATGCTTCCACTTTTTGCATACATGTCTACAGGGCACCTGCGACTACATCATCTGACAAAAGTCCATTCTCTATTATGCTTTGGCGGATGTCCATACCCTGTTTCCAAGCTCCTCTTTTGGCACAGGCAGGGAGTGTCCTCGAGATGATGGTGTGACCTGAAACAACAAAAATGGCATGTTCATAAATGGCGAGGATGCCTCCAGCTGTACAAACCTATTTGTTTTCCACAAAACACCAAAAACATGGTCCTGCTCTTCAATGATGGAGGATGACCAGGAGTGAATCTCAGACTGAACACACATCAGTTCTTGACATTGGCAGCTCAAGGCCTACATCTACTTGTTCCCTTGGAGCCTCAATGGATGGCGGAATTTTTCCTCAAAATGGGTGCGATGTACAACTGTTGGATTGCCTTAGTGTAATGGAGTCCAAGGATGGAGTTGGCTGGAAAATCCAAAGCATGATTGGAAAAGAGAATGAATTTCAGGCTGCTGAAACAAAAAATGTCAATGCCAATGTATCAATGGGAATGAAAGATTTGGAGAGCATGCTGCTGGAGTCGCCAAGCAATAAATTTCACAATAATTCCGAATTGCCTTGCTTAACGGGGGAGGGTGAATTTCTCTTGCACCAAATCAAAGCAGAACTTGGTATCTAATAGTAGGAAGGAGAGTAATTTAATTGAAATGGTCAAAACAATGAATTATGGAAATTCAATATTCTTAAATAAGAATACAAATTTTAATCTTTCCAGATACTTTAAGATATAATATATTATTTAGCTATAAGCATATGAGGTAATTGAAACACATATGATGTAGTGTTACATTATGTACAAGACCTTTTTAATCTCTGTATCAACCAAACAAAAATGGTACCCATATACTTACGCAATAATATTAGACTCTGTTTGGGTACTAAGGTCATCTTGATAGTAAAATTATGTTCCAAAGCTACTTGGGATTCAAAATTTATGTTGGAGGGAGTTGCAATAATTTTCAAGCCTCCCTTGGACAAGATAGTTGGATCAATGTTCTAGCTTGAATCATGCCTGTGAAACATAGGCAATTAACAATCTTAAGGAATATAAATGCTACAAACCAGATAAATTAATTTCAATTTTGGATTTGCATCATCCAATTCAAACTCCAACAACCCATTGAAAAAAGCATTCCAATCATTGTTATTACTTAGAGCCTCAGCTAAACTTTCTGGGGAAAATCCAAGCGTGGACAGATGTCATATTACCAGAAAAGGAATCATCCAAAGAAGAAGACTGAATATTCTTGTTAATTTGTTTTCCATTATTTTCCTTCATCCCATTTTCCTTGAAAACATGGCATAAGACAAAAGCATCCTATCAATGTACACAATATGTCACCATTACCAAGGCAAATCAGGGAATTACCCAAGTTAGGTACCTGCAAACCAGCTACACCTTCACATTGAGCCTCGTCCAGATGAGAAAAGACTTAGGGTCATTCCCATCACATCTAATTGTGAGATAATTTTACTCTCCTTCCTAGTAGCATTCCAGTGACCAGCTTTAGTGGCTCTATTAGTGCATCAACTAGTGGGATACTTTATGCAGGAAAGACTTATCTGCAAAAGCACTAGAACTCAGATTTGATCATATAGGCTTAATCACAAACTACATATTATTCAAAAATGCTTTGTCCCTATATAGAGAAATTGTTAGCCCCTATATAGAGTTTAGAGTTCAGGTAGTATCATTCAAAGTACCGACTTCAAATATCATTTACATATATAAACATAATAGTTAGTTATTCCTCTCAATTGTATTATAGTGTAATGGTTATTTGGATACATTCATACACGAACAACCCAAGTTAATTCTTTTGTTACTGGAGTTATGTGATGGATACATCCATACATGGACAATCCAAGGTTTACATGCCTGTACTATTTATTTGCTTTACTTTCTTCACTCCTGTCAAAACCAATCCCCGTCTCATTCATGGATGAAACATCACTTTATAAATTTGTCGGCTATTGATACTATGCTTGTGCTCTGTTATTTTTGGAAATATGCCACTTTCCCCAAAACCGAGTTAGACATGGGATCACAATTAGCCTAAACTCCATTGTTGGCAATGGTAAACAGGATTTAGATGTATATAGTTAAATTACAAATGTAGATAGAATTTTAGGGGATAATCATGAATACATTTACAACCGACTGAGATTTGATGCAGTCATTATACTGGATACACAAGAATACATGTTATACTAAGAGTATTTTTAATGGTATTGTTCATTCAAAACTATTTTTTTAAACATGTAAAATAGGACAACGATTTTTAAACTCAAAACACAAAAAAAATTGAACTGATCTTTTATAGTTAAACATTGCCAGTAGTAAAATAGTTACAAAGGAATTAAACCCTTGACTAATGGAAATTTTCTAGTGACAACATTGAAAATGGTCTTCCACTACCTCTACTTAAAAACAACATAAATGCATTCACAGAGATAAATTTATTGACAATATACTTGCTGGGAAAAACACAGCTGCGTGAAAATTTTTGCCACAATAAATTTGGAGCGGGTTTGTTTAGTTTTCCTAATCTGTAGATGCAAAGCTATATACCAATGATTCAAATGAGTGGATTCAACCACTTTAGCCTAGATTTGATATGTATAACTAAACCATTGATGAAAGACAATAATTGTATTCAACGTTGAATTGAGATTTGGTAGCTCTTGCCTCTATTATGGTGGTTAAAGTCACCATTGTATTTGTAATTCATGTATCTCCCAATCTTCTTAATTTAGCCTATCAAATCTAATGGTCTAACAGTTTTTGTATTTTTTCTGGTTTTACTTTGGGGCAATTATGGCAAATCCCATTCACACGAAACTATTCTCTTGTATTCCAACTTGTTAGAATCTCCTAAATGTGAAAGATCTCCCTTCTCAAAAATGTCATTACAAGATCATATCCTCATTGTATTCAGGATTAGGCTGCAATTGACTCTGGCATTTTGCCAAATGTTTGGTAAGCCATAATGCCAAATCTCTCACGCTGGTTAGGGTTTGATGCCTTCTTTCAAGCCAAGTTTGATTGTTTAGTGGATTTTGATCTACTTGACTACACCTCATGGAATATCATAGTTGAAGCTCTGAAAATACATGGATGTCCTCATGAGGTATAGACATTGTTACGAATCACTACAGTGGACCATAATTCCAATATGTACAACAAAAACATAAATAAATGGAAATAGGATGATCAAATAGGGAATGAGAAAACCTGTATCTGCTAGGAACCAAATCAAAACAAACTAAATGCCCATATAATCATTGAGGTTCCTATATATGTAGGTGTTGTTACTAAACACAAGCATAACAAACAGAACACCTGCCTCTCTCAGAGCATAGAGGTGACGGTTGTTCTCACACCACACCAGTATCATTGTCATCTGTATGAGATAAAATGTTTATTAACAATGACAAATAGTATCGGAAAATGAAAAGAATCAAAATAACAAATCTCATTAAACAAAGTTTGTTACTAAACTTTTTAACAATAGATTATTTCAAATTGGAAATAGAGGTGCTCGTAATCATACAAGTTTCATGCAGATGTCTGATTCATTAGCTTTATATTCCTCTGACGCTTGCTTATTTTCATCAAAAAAACTACACTTGTGTTTGTTGGAATCACATATGCTACTATCACATACCGAGTACCTGTAATATGGTGTATATAATCATCTCTAAAGTAATTGTTGATGTCGAATAACAGCACCCCTGAATGTCTGCAACTCGATGGGTTGAGACTCTCAGTGCGATTGCATAACATGGAGCTTTTCCCAAGTGTGGGACCTTGCAAAATCGGAAAAGCTCTCCGGATGAAGGCCGGTTCCTATTCCTCTGTTCAGATGCACACGTAAAAAATGCAGAGGGTTTACTCGAAACCTAAACTAACTTGCCAAGGAGACAGGGTAAGAAGATGCATAAAAATAAACCTAAACTAACAGAGGTGATGCACCGAGGAATGAAGAACACCTGTCTTGCCAATAAACACAAACCATCAAAATGCAATGCAAGATCATGCACAGATAACAAAAATTGCAGTGAAAGATCAGGAGGATGCAAATGAACACAGAGAGGGTTGAGAATCATCCACAGACATGCGTTATTTGCTTCAAAGATTGATACAATATACTACAAAATGCCAAGAGGCAAAGTTGCATTACAGTTTTAGATGGGAGGTTTGAACTCCACAAATTCACCTGCCAAAGAGAAGAAGGGAGGGGCAAAACAAGAATGTCCAACCTTTAGAAAGAAGCCCCTCCTTACAATTTATAGGAAGAATGAGAGAGGGAAGAGAGAGAGGAATTCCAAACCTACCCCAACCACCTCCAGATTGCATTTAATTCATCTCATTATGACGGTAGGTGAGAACCCTAGCAAACTTAAAAAGTGGCGAACTGTATTTTGCATTTTTAAGAAATTTTTCCCACCCAATTAAAGATATCCAAGTAGTTGGATAGAGGACCTCGTAAGCTTTCCGAAAAGTCCAACCTTGCATTAATCTGAGCTCCCTGTGAAAAGTTATGGCCGTCTGAATATCTGGGTCAGGGTCTGCTTCCTGTCAGCGCTCAGAATGTTGCGCCTCCTGAAGGTGCGCCATAGGCACATCCATCCTTATGTCGACATACCCTTATGTGCACCAAGGTGCAAATTTTGTCATGTCGACATTCTGTGTCATGCGCCCTTTACGTGCGCCAAGGCGCGACTTCTGCCATGTCGACACTCTTTTACCTACGCCTTGGTGCATCCATTTTCGTGTCGACACTCTTTTTGTGCGCCCTTTACCTGCACCTTGGTGCATCCATTTTCATGTCGACATTCCTTGCTGAGTGCCTTGGGCTGTTGGTGATGCAATAAATATCGGGCTTTGATTTTCTCTGATTTCTTTTTTTTTCTTCTGCTTGCCTATATCTACCCGGGGGGAAAGATATATACAACAATTTGGTGACTCAAAGGGATCACCTGCCTGCTAGGTAGAAGATCAGTGGCCTTTTAGCAATCCATTGGGTATGGAGTCATAAGAAATAACCTGAAACCAACCTGATATTTGATCCCGAGCCTGATACTGCAACTCCTTCTCTGACAGCACGATGAACTGTAGAAATTCAACCTGAGAGCAACAAAACCTGTGCCGAGCACTTAGGGAAATTGAAACCTAACTACAACAAGACAATGTGCATAAGCACTTAGAGGAATTGAAAACTAGGCTAATATTTACAAGGGTAAACCTTTTCCTTTTAGTAGCAATGTTTAAGGTAGATTCCGTTAACCGGAATCGGGAGTTCTTCTCCATCAAATGTAGACAATTGGAAGGCATTACTACTTTTACATCCCGTGATCATGTAGGGGCCACTCCAAATGGCATCAAACTTGGAATGCCTTCTTGGTTTTTCCCGATCTGCATCCCATTTCAGAACTAGGTCCCCTTCCTGGAAGGTCCTTGCTCTTGCCTTCTTATCAAACCACCTTTTTACTAAGGCCTGGTCCTTTTCAATCGCCTGAACTACATGCTCTCTGATTTCTTCCAATTCCATCAACTCTGCATACTTGGCCTCCATTGGTTCAAACTTAGACAACTCCAACTGCTTCATGAGCTCCAATGCTGGCAATTCTAATGATATAGGCAATACTACCTCTTTCCCATAGACCAACTTGTAGGGAGAATTACCAGTAGATCTCTTTGGCGTTATCCTATCAGCCCATAATGCTGATTTTAGCTTGGTATGCCATGTCCTTTGGTTTTCATCCAGAGTCCTTCTGATGATTCTTAGCAAATTCTTGTTCGTGGACTCTGCCTATCCATTACCCTGGGGGTAATAGTTGGAAGAGGTGCTCAAGTAGATTCCATTCTGGACAGCCCATTCTGTAATCTTGGAACCTATGAATGCCAATGCATTATTTGATATGATAGTGGCCGGCACACCAACCTGGTCACTATCCCTTCATAAAAGTCTAGTATGTTAGACTCATTTGCCTCTTTGAGTGCTACTGCTTCGGTCCACTTGGTGAAATAGTCCGTTGCCATGAGAATCCACTTGTGGCCTTGGCTTGAGTTTGGGTTGATGACCCCGATGAAGTCCAATCCCCATTGCATAAATGGTTGGTCAACCAAAATTGGGTGCAATGGAAGTGTTGTTAGTCTTTCTTTTCCTATGAAGAGTGCACATTTCTTGCACTTTCTTACCCATGTATAGCGATCCACCGAACACTTGTGGGCCAATAATACCCTGCCTTCATTATCTTGAGAGTTATTACTCATGGGGCGAAATGTCCTCCAGAATCTCCATCGTGAAAATCTCGTAACACCCTCTCAATTTGACTTGTCCCAATGCACCTCAATAGAACTCCATTGATGTCTTTTTTAAACAAAACACCATCAACAAGCACATATGGAATGGCTTGTAATCTGAAGTATCTCCTTTTTGCTTTGCTCAATTCTGGAGGGCATAGGCCTGTCTGTAGGAAGTGTATCATATTCTGAGTCCAACAAGGAGTGGGCACATCATCATTTTCCTATTCTTGACCATCCTGTAGTACCAAGATAGCCTCTTTTTCATTACCTACTTCAATTTTCCGACTCAAAGCTAGTTGTTCACATAGTCCTTTTCCACGTACTAGCTTAGTGACCTTAATTTCGATGTCATATTCCATGACACGAGTGATCCATCCTACACGTTTCTCATTCAGATCCTTGTTTAGAAGGAAGTCCTTGACTCCCGCATGAGAGACCAATAATTGGATCTTATTGTTTGAGACTAGGTGCTTGAATTTCTTTAAACTCCTGATCACTGCAAGGACATGCTTTTCAATGAAAGAGTACCTAGTTTTGTATTCCTCCAAGCCTTGACTAAAGAAAGCAACTGGTTGCTCTAATCCCTCTTTGTTTTGCTGGACCAGGATTGCAGAAATTGTATCTCCACCACCAAAGGCATATAACATGAAATCCTTGGAGAAGTCTGGATTGACGAGAGTCGGAGCTTGAGATATAGCCTCTTTTATTGCCTCAAAACTTGCCTTGCCTTCAGCTGTCCACTTAAATGCCATGCTCTTCTTCAACATCAGTGTTATTGGCTTTACGAGAGCTGCAAAGTTTGGAACAAACCTGTGGACAAAATTGATCCTTCCCAAGAAGCTTTGAAGAGCCTTCTTATGACTTGGCAATGGCAACGCTCGAATTGCTTCAACTCTTTCTGGGTCAATCGTCAATCCCTCCTTTGAAACAATATGGCCTAGAAGTTTTCCCTCGTGAGCCAAGAATATGCATTTTTTGGGATTCAATGATACCCCAAATCTTCTACACCTCTGAAATACTTGCCTCAAATGAAAGAGGTGATCCGCTACATTTTTGGAGAATACAGTGATGTCATCAAGATATATCAAAACTATTTTATTGATCAACCCCTTGAATGCCATATCCATTGCCCTTTGGAAAGTGGCTCCAGCATTTGATAGCCCAAATGGCATCTTCTTGTAGGCATAGGTGCCCCATTTGGTGGTGAAAGCCGTCTTGAACTGGTCATCTTCTTTCACCATTACCTGATTATACCCTGAGTAGCCATCTAGGAGAGAGAATCTCTCCGAACCGGATACCACTTGCAATATTTGTTCCATTGAAGGAAGTGGGTAATGGTCTTTAAGAGATGCCCTGTTGAGGTCTCGAAAGTCCACGCACAACCTGATTTCTCCACTCTTCTTTCTAACCGAACCAAGTTTGCAACCCAGCTTGAGTGCTTGATCGGAAATATAATGCTCGCCTCTATTAGCTTGTTTAGCTCCTTCTTCATTAGAGGCTTGATGTGAGGGTTGACTGGTCTTTGCTTTTGCCTGATGGGCTTAGCATCTGGATCCAATTCTATGGTATGTTGTGCCAACTTTGGGTTGAATCCTTGCAGGTCTTCATAGCTCCAAGCGAAGACATCTGGAAATTCTTGGCAAAGTTGTATGAAATCTGATTTCTCCTGTTCAGTGGCCACTTTGCCAATTTGAAGTGTTTTGCCTTCCCCAACCGGAATTGGCTCTGAATCTTCTCTCTTGACCTGTATGTTAGCCTTTTCCTTACGGAACTAGTCGTTAGGGTTGAAGATAGACTCCAATGTTACTAAACCCTTAGGAAGCTTGTTTGTCCGTAGCTTCACTACTTGATCACTGTATGCTTGATCTAGTCTTGTCTTGATTCCTAGCTGAGAATTCAGCCTCTTCTTGTAAGAAATTGATGATTTGTTGATCATTCTCAAACACCTGCCAGCTTGTGTTATTATCTGGAACTGCTGGCCTCACAATCACATGGATATGTGGCTGCGTTTTTTCTCTTTTGACGTTGTCAACCACATCAAACGTTGCTCCAACTACTGCGAGCCTATCCACGGCTTCATTTTTCTTCCTGGGTATGGACATGATGTTGAAAGCTTCAAATCCTCAATGAGGTCCCATACCCTATTCTTGTAGTTCTTCAGCAGGTCATTCTTTGTAGCATGTTGTCCCCTGACTTGATTGACGATCAGCTCACTATCCCCGAACACCTGCAAGTTCTTTATGCCCTTTTTCGTGGCCCAATGAAGTCCATGAATCAAGGCCTCATATTCAGCTATGTTGTTTGAACAGGAAAACTGAAACAAAAAGTTGAATAATATTTGATGCCTTGAGGTGAAACAAGCATAGCTCCTCCTCCTGCACCTTGCCTACTCCTTGATCCATCGAAAAATAATTGCCATACCTCATTGTCATCCTTATGGTTTATTTTTGTGATGCTAGGAATAGGTTGGTTTTCTTCATGTATACAATAGACTCCTAGCTCAGATTCTTCTATTTCTTGGTAGGGATCAAAAGCATGTACCTTGCTTGCCCATTCATCAAGAGTCAAATCTGGGATGCTTCCAACTTTGGTGTCAGCTTCATCTGTGCTTGGATAATCTTCTTGGTCAAAAGCTGAACAGTTGGCATTGATTTGGCTTGGAGTATGAGGCTCAATATGAAAGTTTGCAATTGGTTCGGATCTGATTGTGACCTTAGTACCATATCTTGTTCTGAACAACATGTGTGACTAGTCAGCAGATAAGTAGCCTCCAATTCTAGCTGTGAAATCCCTTGATAAGCATAGGGAAAATAGTGGTGGCAAATCTATCACTGACACATCTTGCAAAATGGTAACGTTGGGGCATGCATGCGGGTAAGATTCAAACTTTTA
>CM031240.1:4055665-4150493 GCA_018340775.1 Taxus wallichiana var. yunnanensis
TTCAATATCAATCATATCTTTCATGAATTCAATTCAAGAGCAGATAAACTTGTTGTTTTTGCTACTAATCCAAATACTACTGATCATATTTATTTTGTTTTCAAGGAAGTATATAGGCCTATGATACTTGATCTAGAAACAAATTGGCATGTATTTACTTGTGATGAACATATTGATGTTTTTTTAAAAGGAAATTATTTTGATTCAGATGACTATGTTTTGAATTGTGGTGATTATTTGTAGTTATCTAGTAACAAGTTGCCTGCTGGTTTGGTCAGCCTTGAATCTATGTTTTCACCTAATGACCAACCCAAAATTTCATCTTCAGCTAAACCCTCTAGGAGGATTATTGGTGAAACTATTGTTGTTAATTTGGGCTCTGATGAAGAACCTAAGTTTGTTTACTTGGGTGCATGTTTAACTCCTCAGAAAAAAATGCTTTCATTAAATTACTTAAGGAGTTCATTGATGTATTGGCATGGTCTTATAAATATTTGAGAGGTTATGATACCAGAATCATTAAACATGACATACCTATCAAACCTGGTATAAAATTGGTTCGTCATAAGCCTAGGAAAGTAAGCCCCTTATTGGAAGACACCATTAATAAGGAGCTTGATAAAATGATTGAGGGTGGTGTCATTTTTCCTGTAAGGTATTTAGATTGGGTTGCTAACTTAGTACCTATACGTAAAAAGTAATGGAGACATCTGACTTTTTGTTGATTTTCGAGATTTAAATCGTGCAAGTACTAAAGATAATTTCCCATTGCCTAACATTGATCAATTTTGCAGCAGGTCTCTAGGTCTAAATGATGTCTCTTTTGGATGGATTTTCAAGATACAATCAATTTTTGTTAATCTAGAAGACAGACACAAAACTACCTTCACTACATGTAGAGGCACTTTTGCTTTTAATCATATTCCTTTTGGTCTAATTAACACATGTGCCACCTTCCAAAGAGATAAGTGTATAAAATTTTATAAGTTAATCTGGAGTCATAATTTAGGTTAACTTGATATTTATTATTCTAGATGAAACTTAATCTTATTATGCATTCTAGGAAAGGAAGAAACATCTCGTCGTTTAAGTATGAAATTTCACTCGATGTCTTAAGTATGGTATTACACTAATCCAAAGAAATATTTTTTGGAGCAAATCAAGGGAAAATGTTGGGTCACATCATCACAAAAATGGTATTTATATCAACCTGAAAAGAATCAAGGCAATTCAAGAATTACCTCCTCCTAAAAATGAAACTGGTTTGCATTCTTTCTTTGGAAAAATTAAATTTGTAAAAAATTTATTTCTGATTTCTCTGATAGAGCTGCTCCATTACAAATATTGTTGAAAAATGAATCATGGTTTTTCTTGGGATACTTATGTTGACTCAGCTTTTACTAAAGTTAAGAAGGCTATCACTTCAGCGCCAGTGTTGGCCAAACTTGATTTGTTAAAACCCTTTATTGTATACTTGAATGCTACTGATAAAGCTATGGGTGCTGTCATAACTCAATATTTTGAACTTAATGAAGAAAAACCCATTTCTTACTTTAGTCAAACATTCAAGGATGTTGAGATTAGATATCCACTTATTGAAAAATATGTTTTTACATTAGTTTCTATTTTGGGAAATATAAGTATTTGCTGATGGGAAATAAAATCATTGTTCGAACTAATGTTCTTATTTTAGCATACTTATTGAAACAACCCAATATCAAAGGAAGATTGGCCAAATGGATTTTCAAAATCCAACAATTCGACATAGAGATGGAAACTTGCAAAACAATCAAAGGTAACAAATTAACAAAACACCTTGCTGAAAATGTTGATTCAAATGTTAATGTGGTTATTTTGGTCTGTTGATGAATGTTTAAATGTTGTCCCTCACTTTCAAGTCATGACTGGTAATGAATTGTCTTCAAAGTTTAACATTGGATTTTGCATGCAAGAATGGGAGTGTCATTTAGCACAAGATAATTGGTATCATGATTTAGTTTATTATTTTAAAAACTAGTCATGTCCTAAACATTTAGATAAAAGACAAAGAAGAGATCTTTGATTTCAGGCCCTCAAATTCACTCTTTTAGAGCTTTTGTTGTTTTTCAAAATTTGGTATGTTTTTGATCAAGAATACTAATAAGTGATGTATACTCCTAAATATGTTTTAACTCATGATATAGAAGATGAGCCAAATGTAAATAAAATCAATTTCCAATGAGGGTGTTTTATACAATTTCTTGATCATAAAATGGATTCAAGTCTTATTTATATCCCCATATCCTCCTTTAAGTCTTACTCTCAATCTCAAGATATTCTCACAAAATTTTGTGCATGACAACTAATTGTGCACACTTATTTATTTTATAAATATTAAAAACTATTGCTACCAAATTTGTTTAAAGATGCATACAAGTGGGTAAGATCTTGCACAAAACCCTTGCTCACAAAATTTTACGTGATGTTATTACATTTGAAATATTCATACAAGTAAGATGTTGACCCTTATCGATGTATGATGCCTTTACATCCAACAACGACTTTATCTTGATCCATTAAAACTTTTTCAAAATGGGGAATTGAATTTATTTCAAATATTCATCCCCTTTCATCTGGTGGTCATTGTTATATTTTGATAAGCTATGGATTATTTTAGGAAATGGGAAGAAGTCATTGCTTTAAAAATATTTGTAGCTGGTGAAGTTGTCAAGTTTTTCTAAAATCAGATTTTTCTAGGTTTGGAGTTCCTCATGAGATTATTTCTGATAAAGGTCCAAATTTGTTTCTTGAAGAGTATCTAAAATTTCTCAGTAAATACTCAATTATTTCCAGTCATTCATCAAAATATTACCCATAGGGTAATGGTCAAGCTAATCAACTAATAAGAATTTGGTCAACATCATAAAAAATTGGTTAATGATAGACAAAAGAAATTGGCATTTGAAATTATTTGAAGCTTTGTGGGTTGATAGAACTACTGTTAAAACTAGAACCTTTTTCCTTTATGCTTTTTTATGGTTTTGAAGCCACCATGCCCATTGAATTGCAAATTTCTTCAGCACGTGTTGCTTTGAATTTTGGCCTTGACAATTCAAATGAATTACAATCACGATTGGATGAATTACTGGCCTTGATCAAATGAGAATTACTAATTTGCAAAAAATTGAAAAGGTAAAGAAAAGCTTAAAAAATGTTTGATAAGAAAGCTAATACGAAGAATTTTGAAGTTAGTGATTTAGTTTTGTGTTGGGATAAGGCTAGAGAAAATCCTAAAGCATCATAAGTTTGATTCTTTATGGTTGGGTCCTTACCAAATTTCTTCTGTTTTGGGTAATAATGCTTTTCACTTACGTGAAATCAATGGTGATTGGCTGTGTTTCACAGTCAATGGCCAACATTTGAAGCTTTTTTACAAATGAAATCATTTATTTAAATTTTCTACATATTTTTATTTCTTTTTTTTGCTTTCCTTGTCTTTATTTCTTTTTGGTTTTAGTTGTTATTAACTTAGATGCTTGGTAATGGTGGAAACAACTTTCAGTTCCACGGATGGTAATATTTTCTTATGCTTTAAAATTTCATATTATACATTAAAAATTGATTATTTGGTAAATATTTATAATGATGATGTTGGATATTCATGATAATGAAGTTACACTTACTTTTTCAATATTGGGAAATCTGTTTTGTAGTCTCACTTCATTCTACCCTCATTTTCCCAATCTCTTTATTCCCTTTCTTCATTCACACTCAGCTAGACATACATCTCATTTCATGCTTATAATCATTGAGGTCTATGCAAAGTGATCCAAGAAATAAGTAGCCTGCTTTGCACTCTTGGAGTTAAAATTCAAGTCATTTTTTTATCCAACCTTCCCCCTTAACTGAAGAAAGCTTGTATGGTCGCCATTGTTATGTCTCAAATTTTACCTACCCCTTTTTTTTAAGAAAAGAGGAAAATTTCTCTCTATACATTTTTTGCAATGTGTCATCCTTTATACCTTCTTGATAATATTACAAATATGGCGGGGCCACTTTATTTAATTTGAAACTTTAGTTCAATATCATTCATATTTAAAGTGGTTTCAAAACATTTGCATGTCGGCATTAAATTTTTGGATTTTCACATTGATATAAGATGTTATCATGGACATTTTTCATTTTTGGATCACAATATAGTAAAGATGATGATTGAGTTCCAGCTTACATTAACAATTTTCAAATTTCAAGCTTGCATTTTGGTGTATATTTCTTTCCATGGTTGCAGTAAAAGTATTGGTAAGTGTTGTTGTCTTTGATTACACTAATTTGTACAAAGCCACATTAAAACATGTTGGCTTAACAATGTCTCAATAGGATGGTTTGGTTTTTGTCGTAATGTCATGGTGACATTTTAGGGCCTTTGGGATATAACTTCCATTCGGACATATGCTACATTTTTTTTTTTTTTTTTTATTATGGAGTATGAATAAATGGTGATCAAATATTTATACATTGATAATGCAAATATTTTGAGAAAGTTTTAAAAGCCAAGTCACAGTTGATATGGTAAGATTTTAATTTCTCTATGGTGAACATTGTGAATTGGCATTTTTGTTGAAACTAGTTAGCTTGGCACATTGTTTGATTTAAAAAAAATGCTAAGTGGAATTATCATCATGAACGTGAATTTAGGACTGTGGGCATTTAAAACATATTTATGGCACTTGGCTCGAGGTACCTTGAGAATTGAATGTGAGTTTTGAGCCTATCCTTTTCCATTACCACCGGTTTGTTGGTCATTTGATTTTTTTCTTCTCCGCCATAGTGAAGCTCTATCAAAATTTAGCTAGAACTATTTGGGTCCTCCATTTTTGGCATTTGTGCTCTCCCAGGAAGCTCAACATTAGGTCATTATACCTTTTGAGGTATGTTTAGTTATCGACTTTAGTATGGATGCTCTTGTTCTCAGTTTTAAGACTCGTTTTGGTCGTGTCGAGTCAATATTTTTTATATCTCTGCATGTTTTCATATTTGAAATCTTTTTCTTCAATAGAAAACTGGGTTTTCAGTATTTTAAGATTGCATGTTTGTTTTGTTTGGAGAAGATTTGATTTTGTCACTAATGTTTTGGGGTTTTTGATGGCTCATTTTCTCTACTCATTTGTAGAGTGAAGTTTTTATTTGGCATTTTGAATGAACAAAGGTAAAAGGATTCTATTTTAAGATAAATAATTGTGGAAATGACTTAATAGAATGTGGGTTTTATTGAATGGACTATGGCAATATTGGCTCTAAAATCTATGGAAAGATATGTTGCAAGTTTTAAGTTTTTTTTTTGGGTTTTCATTGACATTTGAGATCGATGGATTTCAAATGATAAAATATGATGTTTCTTTCCTATTAAACTTGTAGAGTTTCAGTTATTAGTAATTATCATGGTTCTTTGACTTACCCATTTCATTGTTTTTGTTATAAAAACGTTTTTTTTTGAAATCTGGTATTTTGTGAAAAATGAAGCATCTATCAAGAGTTGTGTCATTCCAAACATGTTTAAGAGGTCTTCATGAATTTATAAATTTATGGGTATTGTTTATTTGTGAATAAAGATGCAAATAGAGTTTGATTTCAGTTTAATACTATGAAAATGGTAATAGTTTCCAAAATATTTGCATGAAATTAATATTTGAAACAAATTATCGAATGATGTGGTTAAGAAATCTATTAGTCTTCATGTTTGCATATTGTTGACTATGTATATTTTATTTCAAAATGTAAGAAATTTCCATTGTATTTTGAGAAATATTGGTCAAAAATGATGATTGTGTCTTCAAAATAAGATGAACTCCATAAAATGCAATGTGTCTATAAGTTTTGATTGTTCCAAAGACTGTAAATTTTGATATAGTTTGCGTGATATGAAGTTTGGTTTGATATTTATAATAAGACTCAGCCTTAAAATTTTATCTTTGGATTTTTTAAGTTGCAAGTATGACACATGACAGAAATGGTGTTTCTTTTGAGGTTTTCAGTGATGTTTTGAGTAAGTCAATAGACTTTTTGATAAATTTTGATAAGTATTTTATGATCCTGTGACTGTTTAACATTTGTTTATGAAATGAAATAATTTAGAAATGATGATTGTCATAATGGTTACTTTGAACAGATGCCTAGATCTGGGTGGAGTGGATGGGGAACTCCACAAGGTTCTCGATCCAATGCAGGTTGGCCAGATGGCAATAGGTTCTCCCCATGTAGAGATTCTCCTCGTGGTGGAAGAAGAGGTTCTAACTCATTTTGGGGTCGTGGAACCTTTGTCCACTGGAATGGTCCAACACGTGTTTCAATCCACTTTGATTCCAGAGAACCCATCCTTCGAGAGGTCTTGCAATTAATTGATTGTCCAAATAATCAACCTTCACATTTTTCCAGAGGTAAATGCCCCCATAATTTTCATTAGTAGTCACATTCTGACCATGCTAATTCAGCCTCTCGTAGACCAATTCATTCCAATCCTCTTCCATATAATGTAGAGAGACAATTTGCCATTGCATACCTTGAGAAATTCTGCAAATGAACACCATCCTTCTCCCAAATGGGTTAGGTCCTCTTCACCATAATGCGAGTTACGACCTATCAAATGAGTTAAGTTGAAGTAAATAGTGAATCTAGGACCATGACACATAATATCTAATTTAGAATCGTATGAGTATACAGAACTCAAGGAAGTTGATGGCACTACAATACTTGATTTAGTGGGAGATGATTAAATGATACTTGCTTTTACTTTAGAACTTGCTATTTTGAGACAATTATTATGCAGACTTGGTGACATTTGACTTGGTTATATTTGGCTCAGATTGCACTTATTTTGATGATATGATATTATTATACTTGTGGTGGAATGTTTAATCTATAGTTGCATATATATATATATATATTATATATATATATATATATATATATATATATATTATTTAAACTCTATATTTTAATGTCGATTAATGTGGTCTAGAAAACTAATGCAAATGATATGGTTATATGGATGTTTTGGAATAAATGTTTTATTTTAATATTGTGGGTCCCACCCCTATATTTGTTTCCTATTATTATCTTTCCATGATAATTTATGATATGATTTTTAATCATTAATCATCTATTAAATTAATAATCTCTATCATGTGATATATTATCTATTAAAGTGACATTTTAAAGATTTTTTGAAAGTATCATTTAATGTGATGAGATTAAATTTAAAGAACATGAATGATTCTTTTTATGGAGAAGTAAATAAAAGAGTTGAAGGACTGCACGGAGCAACATCAAGAATCTTGATAACCTAAGTTTGAAGATTTGAGTGTAAACATTAGATATAGCTAGAATTAAATCTGTATATCCAGGGGATCAATGAAGGTTGTTTACACAGATTTCTAAACATTTGGGTTTATAATTTTCCATTTTGGCTATTGTATTGTCAGATCTTGAATAAAGTTGATTTCAGTGACTTTGTGCTTCTCATTTGTAAATCAGTTTCTCATCTTAATATGAATTTCATGTTGGTCTTTTATGACTTTGTATCATTGTGTATATGTTGTATACTTGGCTAATTTTTATTCACATTTTGTTATTTTAAACCAGAAATTTGGAATATAAGAGTACATCTGAATTAAGTTTAATTTTTGTATTGTATGAATGTTTGCAGATCACAAGCATTGAGAGTGGGAGTGAATCAATGTGAATCAAAACTCTTGCACCTTATTGGTCGTCGATAGGACTTTACGAAGAGCAACAATGTGGGACAAGAAGTCCCTCCTCTTAATGGGAGAGGTTCCTTATTCAAACGAACCTATTTACAAATATACAAAACATGATTTGTTGGTTAAACTTGGATATTACGAAAGTGTTTTCTATAAGATCATCAATTACAAAAGGACCGAGGAAATGAGAGTATGGGAAAGAGTAGAAAGGCAACATGCAGAATTATAGATATCAGAGTAATTCTTTATGTATGCGAAAGTCATAGTGAATTGAAACAAGATCATTTGTATCGAATAAATAAGATGGAATTTAAAGACACAAAGTTCAGTAAATAACATCCGCTAGAACACAAAGTTTCTTAACATAACACGATTCATTAATCAAGGACACAAAGTTCCTTCTTGGTTATACAAGATCACCGTGCTTGCAAAGTCAAGAGTATGCAATCGGTAAGACTAACGAACTTGAGACAAATGATCTTCACAAAGAAAATAAATGAAAGCTTAGGAATAACAGAGAGATCGATAGACAAAGAATGGAAAAGTCCTTCTGTATTGATTTCTTTATAATCTATTTACACTTTTCGTAAAATAAGCCAAGTTCTTCCTCCTCCGAATGGTGTAGAAATGCCATTATATAACTTACAAATCAGCCACTCTTCGTAACCGCTTTTTTAACCAAGAATAGTTAAGGACCGCCAACCGCAATACCTCAACTTCTTACAAAGAAAACGGAAAAAGAAAGGGAAGAAGAGAAAAGAATAAGGAGAAGAAGACAGGTGGCCGGTCACTGAGAGGGACCCACTGACTTCAGAATCCGCTGCCTGAATTTCTTTAACGCCTCAGCTATATCTCTGCCACGAGGGACTGACGTGTTAGTCGTAGACTGAGTCCAAAATCCCAGACACTTTTCCGTCTCTTTATCAAACTCGACATGAGTATGATAATCTTTATTTGCTTCTTCAATGGCAGATTGAAGAGAGAAAATCTCCTTCATTTTATCCTCGAGATGGAACTTTCCTCAATAGATTATTATTTTGACAAAAGCTCAATTGAGCTTTGATTTCTTGCAAGGAAAGGAGTACACCAGAAGTTTCATCTTGAAGATGGCAGTGTATATCTTTGAAAGCAGAGACAACCAGTGTCTTGAAAGCTTCGCCCTTCTGCCAACTGTTCTTCAGTTCTCCCAAAGCCTCCTCCAGGACTCTGATCTTCCACTCCACGCTGTAGACCCAGGACTTCGACAGATTATCCTTTGCATCATCAAAGACTTTACTTGCCAACAAAATGTTCTCATCTGCCTGTCCCATGAGTTGGAGGTCTACTATGCAACTGCTCCAGAGTTTGAGCTCTTTATCCATGATATTGATAGTGGAGGAGAGCTTCAGTTGCACATTGCTCACCTTTTCGTGGAGTTTGAAAGCTTCATCGATGAAGTTTAATCCAGCAACAAGCATGTCATCCACCATGGCTTCAATAGCTCTGCCATAGACAGAATACTTGTGCATATCTTTGATACTCTGCACTTCATCTTGGCTTAGAATTACAGGAGGTGGGAGAGTAGTCAATGGGGTAGGGTCCAAAACTTTGTCCTTAGACAAAAGAGACTTGATGAAACCTGTGAGAA
Source organism: Taxus wallichiana var. yunnanensis (assembly GCA_018340775.1). Classification (NCBI taxonomy): domain Eukaryota; kingdom Viridiplantae; phylum Streptophyta; class Pinopsida; order Cupressales; family Taxaceae; genus Taxus; species Taxus wallichiana. The sequence continues at coordinate 4,065,029 of CM031240.1, forward strand.
CTTGGGCCTGTTCTTCCAACTGTTCAATAGTTTGTTGCCCTTTCTCTACCCTCCCAATGACTCTTGTGACTGTTTCCTGGAGGTTGTGAATTTCACCTTCAGGGGTAGACTCTCCCATTGGGATTCTCGAGAGCTCTAAGTCAGATACCTGCAAGTCCTGCTCTGATTTATCCGTTGTAGGCTTGGCAATCTCCAGGAATTGCTGACCTTGAGCATCAGACACTATTCTAGAGGTAACCTTGGCTTTCTTGGCACGAGAAGGAGTGGTGCCCAACAAGGCTGCAACAGCATCAAAATTTGGTCCTGAGCTTCGAGAGGAAAATTTCCTCTTCCTTTTGTCAACCAAAGGTTGCACCCACGCAAAAGAGGAAGAGGAATCAGCAGGGGGAGCAAGGGGACCAAGAGACAGAGAGCTCATGATGCTCAAGGTCTCGTAGCAAATGGTTGACTCGAGTTGAGAGGTGAGTGGGGCACTTGGGCAATTGCGGCGTAAGAGTCAACATCACCCGAAAGCTCAAGTGCTCTGATTTCTTTATCTTTATCACCGGATCTTCGAAGCACTTGCAGAGTTGGTACTTCGCTTTCTTCACTTTCACCGAGAACAATGATGTTCTCTCGGTCCCATAGGCAACTCTGCCGCTTTCTTTGAGGGTCACTTTCCACAGTTCCTTCTTAACCTCCTTGAGTTTCTTCCGTACACTTGAGTGGATGAAGAAGGAGTGGAAGCTGCAGGTCCTTGTATTGATGAGGCAGATGGGGTTTGCACTGATGTTTCTGACCTGGGAACCGATGCCTCTCTCCTCGGCGTTGAAACATCCTTGGAAGAGGATTCTCCTGAGTGCCTTCTGAGCTCTCGAACTTTCTTGTCAAAACAAGACCTTAGTCCCGACTAAGACCGGAGCAAGGATCTCACCTTATCATCTTTTTCTTTCCTGTTCCAATCCAAGTCCTCCAAGGGGTGTGCTTAATCACACTGTCATACTCATATGAGTATAGATCAGAATTGTCATCCTGGAGTCCTTCGGGAACTTGGTACAAGCCGAGTTCTTAGATCAATTGCAGGGAGAACCTGCCACAATGCCTTCTCCTGGCCTCAAAATCATCTCGCACAAACCACCCAAGAGTCTTCTCGTATCTCGCCCTATGATGGTAGATTATCTTGATGTTATGCTCAATGAACTTCTTCAAGTCAAGCAAGTTCTTGCTTGAAGAAATGGACAAAGTGATAGAACCAGGCTCTCTCTATGTTCTCAGGCTTCCAGTGGTCTGTTTTACAAGTGTAATTTCCCAAAGAGATGGGAAAGTGCAAACCGAAATCTTCTTGTCCTCGCAGGTTCTGTGGCAGTTGTCCAATTACCCGCATACTTCAATCAAAGCCATCTTATCATTACAGTAACATGGGAAGCCGCAGAGGGGTGCTCTCATAACAAAGAAGCCTAATATAAGAAAATTTCCCCGAATTGATGAAATAAGCACCATATTGCGATATCGTGTTCATGGCTTCATCTCAAAACCTTCTAGCAGTATCACCTTCGAGCAATCCCCACCACGTACATGGTGAAAGCATCATTTACTCTTCTGAAATTACGATTGCTGGTCTCCAGGGTGAACCATGGGCAGTAAGCATATACTGGATCATCTTTGTGAGCATCGATGTAAGAAAAGCCAAACCATTTCCGTGACGCTGCCAGGGTATACATCAGGTACGAAGTCATGTAGAACTTCGTTCGCTTGCACACATCGACAAATTGCTCCAAATTCATGCTTATGATTTCCACCCAATTGATATTTTGCGTTCCTTCGCACACCATGCTGATGAGCGGGCACATCCAGAAGTGAAATTCATTGGTAGAGGGCAAACCCATAACCCGAGCCAAAGAAGATTATGAAGTCTGACAATTCTTCATTGAAATCTACCGTAAGAGGGTTTTGGTCAGACGAGAAGCTCCTTTCTTAGGGTTCTTCAGCCAGGACTTCGCCACTCGTGCCTTATATTTGTCACTGTCTTGGTCGAACAGGGCCTGTGCTTGATCCCGAAACGACTATGGCATTATCCATCTCTGGAATCCTCGAGCAAAGGCTAATGGCGGCAAAGATCTAGTTTGGTGATGAGTTCCCCATGTATATTGGTCAATTCACTCAAGCGGGTCGAAGTGAGCTCCGCATGAAAGCACGGACAACCAAGACTGCACGAGATCGGAAACCTCCAAAGAAAGCCAAACCGCTATCGTGAATCATTTGTGCCATTGGTGTAGGGTTTGCATGTCTGCCATTCTCGCCCAAAAATCACCGAAATCGAGATGACGAGCTTCGCTGTCCCCAATATTGTGAACGACAGACTCAAGTGGTGAAATTTGTTCCTGTCCCTGAAACTTGATCTTCATATTGATAGTAGCTAGGAGGACAGAGCCGCAAACCAGACTCGGAAAGGAATTACAGAGGGAGGGGATACACGCGCAGGTTTTCAAATTGCAAGGGTTCGAGCAAAAGATAGCATGGAAGTAGTGTGAAAAATGCAAAGGGGAAATGCTCGTTATATAGCCGTTTAGGAGAGAGAAAGGTCATAAATGCGCATTTAATACATACCCACCAATTTGAATAAGCATGATATTCGGTAGAGGGTAAGAATGCACTTGGGGAAAGACGCGAAGCACGAATGACAATTGGTTCACTGCATTTTGGGACATGTGAGACGCGAATGCGCGAAACACGCGGCTTGGGACATTCTTGGTGAAACAGGAGAAGACGCACAAATGCATTTTGGGACATTTGGGATGAAAACGCGCAAGGACGCGTTCGGTGTTTCGCCAAATGGAACAACTTGCACAATTGACTTTGGGACAGTTGGGACGAAAAGTTCCGACGGGCCCGAAAATGGAACAACTTCGGGGATTTCGGCCGATCGGGGAACAGATCGCACTTCGGGACTTGGGACACGCGGGACAAAAATGTCCGACAGGCCCGAAATACATACAAAATGACCCAAAACTATGGATTTTCTCAATCTCACGACCTTCAACAATTTCAGCACAACAGAGAAGACACTAAAACTCAAAATTTTTTGAAAGTTCACTTTCATTAAGAGTAGGGAATTTTGAGTGGACAACAGCTGGCTCCTTCTGGGGATGACTTGGCATAAATTCAAAGAATGAGACAAGGCAAGAACTCAGACAAACTCAGGGGAAGTAGACCAGTACCTTATCCATTGGGCAACGGAGTCAAAAAGCAGACCAAAACAGAGGACAACACACCAAAACAAAAAGAAAGAAAAGCAAAACGCTGCATGCATATACAAGGGACTCCCTAATCACCTATGACTTGAACAACTTGAGATACTGCCCACTATAAGGAAGTGGGAGAGAAGAACCATCCATGTAATCAAGATAAAAGGAATTCTCACCAAAGAAAGTGTCCGATCTTGAAAGGTCCGAGCCACAGGGAATCAAACTTTCCATGGCTGCCACGAGGTTCATGCCTTTATCCCATAACAAAGACAAAGTTGTCTCCAACTTGAAAATCTCTCAACCTCGCTTTCTTGTCAAACAGACCTTTACCTTCACTGGTGAATGATATCCGATCAAAGCAACCTCCAATCTGTCCTCATTCAAGCCAGTGAAGGTACATAATTATCTTATCCAAAGCATCACTAAAACTAGTATCTTCAATGGCCTTCATTAGATGCAAGGTCATGGGCTTCCACCGTTATCGGCAATTGAGCTTCTACTCCATATACCACTTGAAAAGGAGACATTCCAAATAGCTCTCTTTGGTGTAATCCTATCTACCCAAAGAGCATCGTAGAGCTTTTTGTGCCGCTTCATTGAGACTCATTGACTAACTTCCTTATAATAGTACCACCAGATTTTGTTAGTGGATTCTTCTTGCCCATTTCCCGAGGGTAGTAATCAAGAATGAGCCAGGAGATGCCATATCCATAGCAAAGTCCATTATCTCACCAAGAGAAATTCGAAGCATTATCTCACATACAATCTTATCGTGTACACCATACCTTACCAAGATGTTCTCTTTGATGAAGTCGCACACCACTTCGTAAGTAGTGCTCTTAATCGAATAGCTTCTACCCATTTGGTGAAATAGTCATGGTGGCGCTTAGCACATGAGTGTGACCAGCACTGAAGCAGTGATTAAGTGTACCAATGAAGTCCAAACCCCACTCGTTGAAATGGTTCCTCAATCACAATCGGCTTCGAGAGGCAAAGAAGCCAATTTAGGTCTTCCCACAAAGGTCCGACAAGCCTCACATTTATCCACCCACTTGGATGCATCTCTCGAACAAGGAAGGCCGTAGTATCCTCCACGGAGTATCTTATGAGTCAGAATCATGACGAATAGTGCCCTCCACATGCCTGATCATGAAAAGCTGAGAGCAACTTTCTCTGTTGTTCCTTGTCCACACACTTCAAAAATCTCCCATCTAAGCCACGCTTGAACAAAGCATTTTCCCATAATACATATTGCACTGACCTCAATTTAACAGTCCTCTTTTCTTTGGCAGTTAAATGAGAGGGGCATTCCCCATAGGTGAGAAAATGGGCGATGTCAGCATACCATTCGTCAACTGAACTAAGGAACAGAACGGTAGGAAGGCCAACTTTGTTCTCCAATAATTCATGCTTAGCTCCTTCAGCAATGAGCTCACAAAGACCTTTTCCACGAACCAGCTTGGTCGGCTTAATGTCAATGTCATACTCTTGGACCTTAGCAACCCAGCCTCTCTCTTGATCCAAATTCTTGTTGTGTGAGAATTGACTTAACAAAGATCCGGGACCAATACCATGGAATGAGAGTTGAGGATGTAAAAGCGAAACTTCTGACATAGCTTTAACCACTGCAAAAGCATGTTTCTCCATCATGGTGTATTTCAACTCGTGATCTTTCGTAATATAGCTCATGAACGCATTGGTAGCTCATGCTCATTAGAGTCTTCTTGAGTTAAGACAAGAATGCCAAGGTATTATCTCAGAGATAGCAATAGATGATGAAATCTTTGCTGAAATCGATGACAGACCAAACAAACAGAGTTTTAGCGATAGCTCTCTTAATACCTTCAAAGGATTCCTTTCCTTCAAGACCAACCAAATGTTTGTTTCCTTTCATCATCCGAGAAATATTCAAGGTTAACTCTGCAAAATCGTGGATGAACCTTCTTAAAAATTGATCTTACCAAGAAGGAGTGTCGCCTTTTTACTGGTTGGGAGAGGAATTTGTTTGGATAGCTTGTACTCGTTCAGATCAATCTTAATACCATCTTTGGAAACGATGTGCCCTAATAATTTTCCTCTCGTGACATAAAAAACAAACTTTTTAGGATTCAAAGAAATTCCATGCTCTCTCGCATCTTAGCAGAATCAAGCTTTCTGTGTGATCAAAATGATCCGCCTCTTGTCTTGGAAAATACTGTCAAAAGTCATCAAGATATATGACAATACACTTCCTTTTAAGCTTCCAAAAGCCGATCCATAGCTCTCTCGGAAAGTGGCACCAAGATTAATAATCCCAAAAGGCATTCTTGAGGCAAAGGTACCCCAAGGAGTAGTGAAAGCTGTTTTGTGTTGATCTACAAGATCAACCTCTACCCGATTATATCCCGAGAATCCATCAAGCATGGATAACATTTCAGATCCTCACATCGCTTGCAATACTTGATCCATCATAGGCAAAGGATAATTATCTTTCGTAGAAGCCTAATTCGTTTCCCGAAATCAACACGATGCGGATCTCACCATTTTTCTTCCTAACAGTACAATATTTGCAATCCATGTTGAATGGTGAATGGGAAAATGATTTTAGCCTTCAACAACTTCGTATTTCCCGAAAGATGGTGTCACTATTTTGGGGTCAGATTGCTCTCGCTTTCGCTTGAAGGGCTTAATTCCGTGCTTAAGAGGAATAGAGTGCCGCATATCTTTAGGTTTGAAAGCTTTCAAATCCTCATAAGAATAAGCAAGAACATCCTTATACCTTTTTAAAAGATCAATTGCTTTTCTCCTCTCATCACTTGTGCAACATTTTCCAATATTCACTAGCTTAGGGTCATTAGGACTCCCAATATTAATCTTGTCATGCTCAATGATTTCTAAGGTCCAAGTAGGTTTCTCTAGACTTCACATACCTGTCATGTTTATCAAATAGTTCCTCCAAACTCACCAACCTTTAGGAATCTTGTTTCCTTTGAGATTGATGCATCCATCTTGATCTGCTTCTCCCTCGGGCGATCTTGGTCAAAGGGCACATTCTCACGAGGTAGTTGTCACTTCCTCAAAATACAATTGTTCAAAATTACCCTTGAGTTCCAGGAAGGAAAGCAAATGTTGATCATCATTGAAAACTTGCCAGTTATTGGTATTGTCGTGTACACTAGGCCGATGGACCATCTCAATGGTGAACTTATCCTGAGAGAAGTCAGATGAGGAATCGAGTGACCTTGAGAGATCGCTAGTGAATCAGCCCCGCTGCTCTTCTCCCTAGGTATTGCCTCAATGGAGAAAGCATCAAGGAATTCAATGGAATCCCAAACCCGATTCCGTAATGTTTCACCTCCCATTTTTACTTGAAAAGGTTTCGACTCGCTTTACAATTAGTTCTCGCATCACCCCGAGCCGTAAGATTCTTTACACCTTGTTCTTTGGCCACTTGTAATCCGAGAATGAGAGCCTCGTACTCACTGTGTTATTAGTATTCTCAAACCGCAACTTAAATGAAAAGGGATGTAGGCTTCCTTCAGTGACACCAAAGAGACACCAGCTCCAAGTAACCACCGAGGAACAACTTCCATCAAACTCTAAAATCCAAACACCATTAGGATTTTTAGGTGACACTTTGGGAGGTCGAATTTCATCAGGGGACATAATCATGTAATTGCCATGACCCATATCCTCATAGAGTATTTGTGCTTTAGGATCATCCGTTTTTTGCACAATATACTCAGATTACTTCTCAGGCATCAACTTTTTCATTTGTCCATTAATGTATGAGTGCATGTGACCACTCCATTTGGATTTCCCCACCCACATCTTTGCAGAAGTTCCTACTTAGCAACATCCCGTATGAAGGAGGGATATCTCGCTACTAAGATGGTAGCCAACACTTTCTTTTCGTGCAAGGCAAAAAAAGGCCACTTGTGCATCTTTAATTCTTCCGACCAGGGCACTTCTTTTCTCCATGGAGTAACAAGATCCATAAGTGCGTGTGAGAGTCGTGCCTAAAGCATGAGCTACTTTAGCAGCATCACGTTATCTCGAGGCCCCGAGTCAATGACACAATTATCGAGCCTATAACCAGCTATAAGAAGTGTTACATAAAATGGTTTAATTTTGTCACTAAAGAGGTGACAAAGCAGATACCGTACTAGGTCAGGTGTGTAAGAAGGAGTAGGTAAAAGGCCTTTAGAGGTGGTTTTGGAGTGGGAATTAACAAATTGAATCATTTTGGCAAAAGCTTTGGGATGGGTTTGATAATACTCCTCTCGAAATTTGAACCTTAGTCTTTTTTAGATGATCAATAATATCAAAAGACCTGTATGGACGGGCCATCATCACTTGAAATTCTAGGCTTATCAACTTTAGGAGAAAAAGAAGGAACTTTCTGCTAGTAGGATTGACTCACCTTTGGTGCGTAGATGAAGTGGGGATAGGAGATCCTCTTTTGTAATTACAGGGATAGTTGCCGATCGCTCCTTAGATTTCTTGGGGCCGCGCCACTTTCTCCTCTCGATGTGTCTTCTCTCTAGTCATGACAACAAATGATTCACTATTCATATCTGCTACCACTTCATCATAATCATCTCCATCATCAATGCCTTCAGTGGTGAAGAAATTAACCCGAGATCCCTCAAGTTCATCTGCTTCATTATCAAATTCTTCCACAAACTCCTCGCAAGCTTCATTATCCTCATCATCATCTGGCTCTTCAACTTCACAGGTTGCATTCACAGGAACCTTAACAGGAGGTCCTTCAAGTGCTAGTCTTGTTTGAGAAGAAGGCAAACGATTTCTGGGCTGAAAATTCCTCCTTGGAACATCTGCATAAGGGGCATGCTGAGCCAATTGTTTCTTTATAAAGAATGAGATCATTCGCAAGCTTTTGACTAACGGATCAAGATAGGTCCAGGAGTGGAGGAGGAGGAAGCAACAGACTTAGATTTGGAAGGGTCTCTCCTCAACTTCCCTGACATGATCAGATCATCCTCGACACTAACAACAAGAGTTTGATCCTCCACCAATGTTGCGAGATTAGCCCTTCTCAGCGCATAACTAACTTTAGGCGATTGAGCATTTAAGAAGAAACATTTTTAATTTGATCAACAGGTCGTAAGTAAGGAATTTTGTGGATCAATCTGCTGAATCGGGCCAAAATTCTCTCATGGGTTCTTGTGAATTTTCTTTATCTCGAGAGATTTGGGCTAGCAAGGCATGTACATCTTCTCGCCGCTTGAAACGGTTTTCAACCGAGTTCTCATTATGTCCTGGGCGGTGATAGTGCCAATTAAAGGTGGTAGAACCAATCAGCAGATTATCTTGAACGCCTCGATGAACAACCTTACGGAGACGCCTTCATGTTCGACTCCCGAACTCCACATGCAACAATGAAGGCTGCGATGTGTTCATCAAGATGCACTTTTCCATCGCCTTTGAATTTAGGAAAGTTCTTCCTTACCTCTGGGTAACTCATGCAAAGGGCCGAGTGAGGGCTAGGGGGCCCGACACGATGACCCCATGGTAATGGTGCCGCCATTCTTGGAAAATGGCTTGGAGAGGGACCGCAACACCAAAGCAAGAATCAAAGCTCAAGATTAGGCTAGCTGGCTCAAGGAGTACCACCCGTAGGAATTCTATTTTGAGCAGGTGGAGTGCTTGTCGACGAGTTCTTCTATTTCTTGTCAAGGAAAAGGAAAACCTCGCCGCTCTCCAAAATCTAGAACCGAGAATCTTCAATACCAAGGGTCCTTCTCCTCAGAGTAAAACGCTGAGTCGCCGATCAAAGGATGATCAAAAATTACGAACTAGAATATGATTTTCCCAAATGAGTCGCCAAAAACTATTGGTCGTCGATAGGACTTTACGAAAGAGCAACAAATGGGGACAAGAAGTCCCTCCTCTTTAATGGGAGAGGTTCCTTATTTAAAACGAACCTATTTACAAATGTACAAAACATGATTTGTTGGTTAAACTTGGATATCACGAAAGTGTTTTCTATGAAGATCATCAATTACAAAAGGACTGAGGAAATGAGAGTACGGGAAAGAGCAGAAAGGCAACATGCAGAATTATAGATATCAGAGTAATTCTTTATGTATGCGAAAGTCACAGTGAATTGAAACAAGATCATTTGTATTGAATAAATAAGATGGAATTTAAAGACACAAAGTTCTGTAAATAACATCTGCTTAGAACACAAAGTTTCTTAACATAACACAGATTCATTAATCAAGGACACAAAGTTCCTTCTTGGTTATACAAGATCACCGTGCTTGCAAAGTTGAAGAGTATGCAATCGGTAAGACTAACGAACTTGAGACAAATGATCTTCACAAAGAAAATAAATGAAAGCTTAGGAATAACAGAGATCAGATAGACAAAGAATGGAAAAGTCCTTCTGTATTGATTTCTTTATAATCTATTTACACTTTTCAGAAAATAAGCCAAGTTCTTCCTCCTTTAGAATGGCGTAGAAATGCCATTATATAACTTACAAATCAGTTACTCTTCGTAACCGCTTCTTTTAACCAAGAATAGTTAAGGACCGCCAACCGCAATACCTCAACTTCTTACAAAGAAAATGGAAAAAGAAAGGGAAGAAGAGAAAAGAATAAGGAGAAGAAGACAGGTGGCCGGTCACTGAGAGGGACCCACTGACTTCAGAATCCGCTGCCTGAATTTCTTTAACGCCTCAGCTATATCTCTGCCACGAGGGACTGACGTGTTAGTCGTAGACTGAGTCCAAAATCCCAGACACTTTTCCATCTCTTTATCAAACTCGACATGAGTATGATAATCTTTATTTGCTTCTTCAATGGCAGATTGAAGAGAGCAAATCTCCTTCATTTTATCCTTGGAGATGGAACTTTCCTTGAACAGATTATCTTTGACAAAAGCTCTGAATTGAGCTTTGATTTCTTGCAAGGAAAGGAGTACACCAGAAGTTTCATCTTGAAGATGGCAGTGTATATCTTTGAAAGCAGAGACAACCAGTGTCTTGAAAGCTTCGCCCTTCTGCCAACCAAGTTCTTCGCCTCCCAAAGCCTCCTCCAGGACTCTGATCTTCCACTCCACGCTGTAGACCCAGGACTTCGACAGATTATCCTTTGCATCATCAAAGACTTTACTTGCCAACAAAATGTTCTCATCTGCCTGTCCCATGAGTCGGAGGTCTACTATGCAACTGCTCCAGAGTTTGAGCTCTTTATCCATGATATTGATAGTGGAGGAGAGCTTCAGTTGCACATTGCTCACCTTTTCGTGGAGTTTGAAAGCTTCATCGATGAAGTTTAATCCAGCAACAAGCATGTCATCCACCATGGCTTCAATAGCTCTGCCATGATGTAATACTTGTGCATATCTTTGATACTCTGCACTTCATCTTGGCTTAGAATTACAGGAGGTGGGAGAGTAGTCAATGGGGTAGGGTCCAAAACTTTGTCCTTAGACAAAAGAGACTTGATGAAACCTGTGAGAACTTGGGCCTGTTCTTCCAACTGTTCAATAGTTTGTTGCCCTTTCTCTACCCTCCCAATGACTCTCAGTGATCAAGCTTTCCTGAGGTTGTGAATTTCACCTTCAGGGGTAGACTCTCCCATTGGGATTCTCGAGAGCTCTAAGTCAGATACCTGCAAGTCCTGCTCTGATTTATCCGTTGTAGGCTTGGCAATCTCCAGGAATTGCTGACCTTGAGCATCAGACACTATTCTAGAGGTAACCTTGGCTTTCTTGGCACGAGAAGGAGTGGTGCCCAACAAGGCTGCAACAGCATCAAAATTTGGTCCTGAGCTTCGAGAGGAAAATTTCCTCTTCCTTTTGTCAACCAAAGGTTGCACCCACGCAAAAGAGGAAGAGGAATCAGCAGGAGGGGCAAGGGGACCAAGAGACAGAGAGCTCATGACGCTCAAGGTCTGCGCAGCTGTTGACTCGAGTTGAGAGGTGAGTGGGGCACTTGGGGCAATTGCGGCAGAAGAGTCAACATCACCTGAAAGCTCAGTGCTCTGGATTTCTTTATCTTTATCAGCTGGATCTTCAGGAGCACTTGCAAGAGTTGGTACTTCGCTTTCTTCACTTTCACTGAGAACAATGATGTTCTCTGGTCCCATAGGCAACTCTGCCTGCTTTCTTTGAGGGTCACTTTCCACAGGCTCCTTCTTAACCTCCTTGAGTTTCTTCTGGTACACTTGAGTGGATGAAGAAGGAGTGGAAGCTGCAGGTCCTTGTATTGATGAGGCAGGTGGGGTTTGCACTGGTGTTTCGACCTGGGAACCGATGCTTCTCTCCTTGGCGTTGAAACATCCTTGGAAGAGGATTCTCCTGAGTGCCTTCTGAGCTCTCGAACTTTCTTGTCAAACCAGACCTTAGTCCTGACTAAGACTGGAGCAAGGATCTCAGCCAGATCATCTTTTTCTTTCCTGTTCCAATCCAAGTCCTCCAAGGGGGTGTGCTTAATCACACTGTCATACTCATACGAGTATAGATCAGAATTGTCATCCTGGAGTCCTTCGGGAACTTGGTACAAGCCGAGTTCTTGGATCAATTACAGGGAGAACCTGCCACAATGCCTTCTCCTGGCCTCAAAATCATCTGCACAAACACCCCAAATAGTCTTCTCAGATCCGCCCTATGATGGTAGATTATCTTGATGTTCTATTCAATGAACTTCTTCAAGTCAAAGAAAGTTCTTGGCTTGAAGAAATGGACAAAGATAGGAACCAGGCTCTCTCTATGTTCGAAGGCCCAGTGGCTGTTTTACAAGTGTAATTTCCTAAAGAGATGGGAAAGTGCAAACCGAAATCTTCTTGTCCTCGCAGTTCTCGTGCGCTTTGTCTAACTACCGCATACTTCAATCAAAGCCATCTTATCATTGTAGAACATGGGAAGCCGCAGAGGGTGCTCTCATAGCTAAGAAGCCTAATATAAGAAAATTTCCCGAATTGATGAAATAAGCACCATATTGCGATATCGTGTTCATGGCTTCATCTAAAAACCTTCTAGCAGATCACCTTCGAGTAGTCCGACCACGTACATGGTGAAAGCGCTATCATTGACCCTTCCGAAATTTTGATTGCTTGGTCTCCAGTGGTGAATCATGCGGGCATGGGTATATACATATCGGATCATCTTTGTGAGCGCCGATGTAAGAAAAGCCAAACCATTGCCGTGACGCCGCCCAGGGTATACATCGTGTAAGGTCATGTAGAACTTCTTCGTTTCTTTGCACATTGATGTCCAGCTCCGCCAAATTCATGCTTATGATTTCCGCCAATTGATATTTTGCGTTCCTTCACACACCATGCCGATGAGCGGGCACATCCGTAAGTGAAATTGTTGGTAGAGGGCAAAACCCATAACCCGAGCCAAAGAAGATTATGAAGTCTCGACAATTCTTCATTGAAATCTACTCGAAGAGGGTTTTGGTCGATGAGAGGCTCCTTTCTTAGGGTTCTTCACCAGACTTCGCCACTCGTGCCTTATATTTGTCACTGTCTTGGTCGAACAGGGCCTGTGCTTGATCCCGAAACGACTATGGCATTATCCATCTCTCGGAATGCTCGAGATCGAAGCTGCTAATGGCGGTAGCATCTAGTTTGGCGATGAGTTCCCGTGTATATTGGTCAATTCGCCCGAAGCGGTCGAAGTGAGCTCCGCATGAAAGCACAGTATCAGCGCACTGTACCGAGATCGGGAAACCTCCAGCAAAAGCCAAACCGCTATCGTGAATCATTTGCGCCATTGGTGTAGGGTTTGCGTCCGCCATTCTCGCCCAAAAATCACTGAAATCGAGATGACGAGCTTCGCTGTCCCCAATATTGTGAACGGCAGACTCAAGTGGTGAAATTTGTTCCTGTCCCTGAAACTTGATCTTCATATTGATAGTAGCTAGGAGGACAGAGCCGCAAACCAGACTCGGAAAGGAATTACAGAGGGAGGGGATACACGCGCAGGTTTTCAAATTGCAAGGGTTCGAGCAAAAGATAGCATGGAAGTAGTGTAAAAATGCAAAGGGGAAATGCTCGTTATATAGCCGTTTAGGAGAGAGAAAGGTCATAAATGCGCATTTAATACATACCCACCAATTTGAATAAGCATGATATTCGGGTAGAGCGGGAAAAATAAGCACGAATGACACTTGGTACACTTGGGACATGTGAGACGCGAATGCGCGAAACACGCGGCTCGGCCGATTCGGGTGAAACAGGGAGAAGACGCACAAATGCATTTTGGGACATTTGGGACGAAACGCGCGAAGGACGCGGTTCGGTGTTTCGTGGAACGAAAATGGAACAACTGCACAATTGACTTTGGGACAGTTGGGACGAAAAAGACATTAGTTACACGGGCCCGAAAATGGAACAACTTCGGGGGATTTCGGCCGATTAGGGAATGATCACACTTCGGGACTTGGGACACACAGGACAAAAATGTCCGACAGCCCGAAATACATACAAAATGACCCAAAACTATGGATTTTCTCAATCTCACGACCTTCAACAATTTCAGCAAGACAACAGAGAAGATACTAAAACTCAATTTTTTTGAAAGTTCACTTTCATTAAGAGTAGGGAATTTTGAGTGGACAACACACCTTGATTCAATTTTTATATTCTTTACCAATCTATATGTATGAACAACAAACAACCAACCAAGTATTTGACATACACAAATAATGAACACAAATATGTACCATGGGAAACCCTTTTGGGAGAAAAACCCACCAAAACCATTTCTTATATTACACAAAGCAAGGACTCATAACAATATAACACATCTTACAAGATTTTTTTAGTGAGACACCGATCTCCAAGGAGCACCAACCTCCGCCTATGTTAATATTACATGTAACAAAGGACTCAAGTGAATATTATGTATCACAAGAGATTTCTTCTACATGCACCCACCTATAAGGAAGCTACAACTTAGACTTCTTTACATACAATGTTTGATCATGTAGTTACAACAATTACTTATTCAATGAATTATCATCACTTTCTGGCTCAATTTATGTTCTTTCTTTGTCACACTCTTTTGTTCATTTGTTCTTCTCTCTTTGGCTCATTCAATCTTCCGTTGTTAGGCTTTGTTTATCTGATCATGTTCTTCATTATTTTCTTGATTTCATCCTTCTCTCTTCTTCACCATTGTAGCTCTTCTTATCTTGATTGCATCGTATTTTCTTCTCTCTGCCTTTGTCGCTCTCTGGATCTACCACGTTAGTTCTCTCTCATGAGCAACAACATTTGAATTAACTTGGATTTTTCTTTTATTACATAAATGACTCAAAATATTTCTTTGAAACATCGTGTACTCTTCCTGATCAATCACATGTGAATCCGGATCATTAAATTTTTCAGTGAGGCCGAGATTGTATTCTTTCCTTGTTCGGCTTCATTCCTCCTTCCATGCATCTAATAAACCAATTTATTAGTCGACTTCCAAAAATAGAAAACTTTCATTGTTTAGAATTTGCATCGTGAAATTAAAACGATGACCCATCTTCTTTGCATTATTTTAATTCACCTTGAAATTGGGAATCTCCATCGATCTTATAACCAAATTACCTCATGGTCAACATGCATTAAATGTTGGTAGTTGGAACAGATAATTTCATTGGTCTGTGTGAAGTTCCAGTTGTACTTGTAGTTGCAATTCTCTTTCAATCAAATCTCCTTTGAAATATGAATGCAAACATTCACTCTTTCAATTTGAACTCTAACTAATTGTCCTTGATCCACTCTAGTTCACTTTGATCGTTCCGCAGCTTCCTTTGACATCTTTGATCTTTTCCTTCATATCATGGATTCTCCTTTTGTCCTTCGGATTTTCCCTTCTTTATGAAGCTTTTAGTTATCCGCAACATCTATATGCATTGTGCAGCTTTTTCAACTTCTCGTGGCTTCCTCCTTATTTGCTACTTTCTATGGATTTTCTCCTTTTCTAGTTCTTCGTAGCTTTCCTTCTCTGTGGAAAACTTCTATTCTTAGTGACTTTTCTACTTGTCTATGGTTTTGCATATTTTCCTTTATACGCAACATTCTCCAAATATTCATACCCGTGGCTTTACCTTCTGATCTTCTTCACTCTGTGACACTCTCCTACCTTCAGTGGCTTCTTCTAGAGATTTCCTTTAGTCCGTGGTTCCTTCCTTGAGCTTCTTTACTCCGCAGCTCTCTATTTACTTGGCGGCTAACACCTTATATCATGGCTTGCTCAAATGTTGTCTAAGTCCTTTAGGGCTTATCCTTGATCATCTCAAAGCCTCTGTGGGTTGACACTACCAATCAACCTTCATCTTTTCAACTTGCTCACTTTACCAAATGACTCCTTTTGCCATCAATGCAACTAGATATCAACTCATCCATCTTGACATCAATGACAACATATATAATAATGAAAAATATTCAACAATCTCCCCCTTTGTCATTGATGGAAACACTCCAACCTATAGAAACCTGTATAACCTTATAACCTTTTGATGGTAAAATGATTGCATACCTGAATCTTCCTTTCTCCTATTCTTCTATGTCCGCAGATGGTTTCTAGTTTCTCCATTTCTTACCTTTTGTTCTATGAGCCATTAGTTTCTAACTTCTAGATTTTCTCCCCTTTTGAAAAAAATGACAAAGGGTCGTCTATGCCACATATAACTCAATATATTTTAAATTTGGTTTCTTCATGTGCTTACCTCAAGAAGGTCCCCTAGGCTTATACTTCTTATCCATTTGTTCTCGTGTTTGCATAGCAATGCTCCCCCGAGCTAATGCATACTTTGATAAATTTGAGCTAATATATTAGCTCCCCTCACTTCGGAACTATGTTCGGGAGTGGATAATACTAAGAATTCTCCCTTCCTTCTCTGCACACCCTCTAGTTGTTTGCATGTTTAGGAATGACCCTAAATCATTCCTTAGGTGTTCAAATGTTGCTCTTGGCAATGGCTTGGCCATTAAGTCCACAATTTCTTCTTTAATGCTAGCATATTCTGAGACAGATCTTCATGTCATTTACTTGTTCCCTTAATAAGTGATACCTTATAGTTATATGCTTTGTTTTTGAGTGGAACAAAAGGTTCTTGGAGACACTTATTGCACTTGTGCTATCACACAATAAAAGAATTAGATTTTCATATTTTACCTTATAATCTTCTAATGTTTGCTTCATCCATAGAACTTGTGTGCAACACATTGTGACAACTATATACTCTACTTCACATGTTGAGAGAGCCACTGATGATTATTTCTTTCTCAACCATGATACTAAGCAATTGTCAACAAATAATGATCCTTCAATTGTAATCTTCATGCCATCAACGCGTTGCGCATGCACCCAGATTTACATCGTATATGTGTTTATGTTGAAATCATTTATTTTAGGGTACCATAGTCCATACTCAAGTGTTCCCATGAGATATCTCAGAATTATCTTGATCATCTTGAGGTGTGTTTCCCTTGGATCTTCTTGAAATCTTCCAACAAGGCCCAAAGGCTGCATGATGTCTAGTCTTGATGTTATGGAGCAAAGTAGATTCCCTATCATTGATTTGTATAGTGTTTGTCTACCTTTGTTGGGTTATCATCTCTACTCAACTTGAATCCAACTTCCATTGGTGTCCCAATAGGTTTGCATTATTCAATTCTAAATCTTTTCAACATCTCCTTGATATACATAGTCTAGGATATGAATACTTTGTTGTTTGATTGATTGATCGGTAGTCCCGAAAAATGAGAGATCTCCAAACATAGACATCTTCTTTCATCATGTCAGAAAAATCATATGTCATCTTATCATGGTCTCTACTAAAATATAATATCATATACATACACAATGAAAATTATCAAGTGGTCTCCTTCTTGACTTAGAGATTGTTATTTGTGATACCTTTTTACTCAACCCTTGCTAAATGAGGTATGAATCCAATCTATTGTACCAAGATCTAAGAGCTTGTTTTAATCCATATAAGGCTTTCTTCAACCTGCACACATAGTCTTTATCTTTAGTTAGTGAAAATCCATTAGGTTTTTCAATGTATACCTCTTCATTTAGCAAGTTGTTTAGGAAGTCTCATTTCACATCCATCTGAAATACTTTGATCTTATTGTATGCCACATAAGCCAAGAATAATCTTATTGCTTCCATTATTTCCACTGGTACAAATGTCTCATCAAAATCTATTCCTTCCATTTGCATGTATCCTTTGCATACTAGCCTTTCCTTGTTTTGCGTCACTTCTCCTTTCTCATTCAATTTATTTTTGAAAACCCACTTGGTTCCAATCACATTCTTGTTCAATGGTCTGGGTACTAGTTCCCATGTCTCATTCTTTTCAATTTGATCCAACTCTTCATTCATGGTGTCTACCCAATTCTGATCTTTGCTTGCTTCTCTACAACATTCTTGGGTTCTATCATAGACATGAGAGCTATGTCTTCATGGTTTTTCTACTCTCTTAGTCTTCTTCTTGTGAGAATGTCACCATCTTTGTTTCTAATGATTTGATTAGCAGGATGGTCCTTTTTGAATTTCCTAGAGGGTGCCTTCATGTCTAGTCTTTCTTCCTCTTCATATGCTTCTTCACACAAAATTTCCAATTATTCATCATCTTCTTATTCTTCATGGCCGCCATTAGGCTGAGTGTTGGTTTTGGCACGCTGTGTCTAATCCACCTTCACATTAGTGATCTCAACAATATTTTGTAACCACTTATTGCAGCACTTAGTTCGCGCTAACCATTGAGTAACCAAGGAATATCCCTTCATCACATCTTGAGTCGAATTTTCCAAGTTGTCCTCATCTCTTTTGATATAACACTTGCTACCAAAGACTCTTATGTGCTTCACATTTTCTAGTCTCTTCTTCCGTAGTTCATAGGGAGTTATGTTAGTGTTGATGTTAGGAATCAATAATATCTAATGTGGAATAATTCCTCAGAATCACAATAATAAGAAGTATGAATAGAATTACAGAAATGAAATATGCACAACACGAAGACAATATTTAACGTGGTTCACCCAATGTGGGCTACATCCACCAAGAACACTTGCTCAGATTTTATTACAAGCCAACAGTCTTCACAGTTACAATAATCAAATCTTGTTTGGAGTTACGCTCAACAAACCCTCCCGAATTCGCACTTGAATTCACACACACTATTCACCTTCACAAAACACACTCTTGTAAATCCTATTGTATGTCCATCTATTTATAAGTACATCAATAGGTAGCCAAAGAGGTGGTACGGTTTACCCATTCCAGCCCATAATGGTTACCCATTACCCATGGGTTAATAAACCACCCATGAAAATTTGCTTCGGGGGCTTCGCCCCCAAACCCCCTTGACCCACTCATCGGTGAGCGGGACCACCGTAAAAATATCCGAGTATAACACATGGAAGGTGTACCAAACTCTAACATGAAAACAGGCTCCACAAACATAACAATTGATTCTTAGTTGAGTTATGTTCAAAACGTAGACCATAGTATAAACTTCTTCACTCGAATACTTGTCTAGAGAGTTTGGATTCATTTAGCATGGTTCTTTCCATCTCCTGAATAGTTCTATTTTTCCTTTCAATAATCCCATTTTGTTGAGGTGTCCTTATGGTTGAGAATTGTCTCTTAATTCCATTTTCTTCACAAAATTCATCAACTCATTTAACTAGAATTCTCCACCTTTGTCTGATCTTAGGAATTTGATTTTTCTATTCTTCTCATTCTCCACTAGTGCCTTGAACTTCTTGAATCTATCTAAGGCTTCTGACTTTTGCTTCAAACACGCTACCCATGTCATTCTAGTATAATCATCTATTAGAAGCATAAAGTATGACTCACCATTTATACCTTCAGTTCTAGTGGGTCACAGAGATTTGTATGAATCAACTCTAATGGTCTGGTTGTAGAATACTCCTTTGATTTGAATGATCTCCTTGTTTGTTTTCCATGCAAACATGCCTTACATAGAGTATCCGTGGGTTTCAAAATCTCTGGCATATGTCTGACACAACCTTTTGCACTTAATTTTACCATATTTTCAAAACTCACGTGCCCTAATATTTTGTGCCATAACCAAATGTAGTCAAATTTTCTTGAAAAACATTTCTCTTTAATTATTTCAATAAGAACATACATATTGTTCTTTGTTCTCTTAGCCTTTGCAACCTTCTTCCGTATTTCTAATTTATAATATCACAACCTTTGTCATGGAATATAACATTATATCCCCTTTTGCACATTTGACTCACACTCAACAAATTATGTTTGAGACCTTCAACATATAAAACATTCTCTATGATGGTTTTTCCATTATCCAGACTCAGAGTTCCCTTTCCAACTATATTTTTTGAATTTTTATCACCAAATCTCACAACACTGATGCATTATTAGACAAAGTAATGAATTTAATTTTGTCACCTGTCATGTGGCTTGAGCATCCATTGTCCAAATACTAAATTTTATCTTCATTTTGTACATGAAATGTAGTCTGTACTATTAAACATTGCTCTTTTCTCTTATTCTCATCTTTCTTTACATATATCCACTTTTGTTGTTTAGGAAGCTCTTGTTTCCTTACTAGTGAATTATTTCTTTTCTTGTGATAGGTGTATTGAGAAACATTAAAGTTTGAACTAGTGTAAGATGGGCCAAAATTTCTTCTATAGCCTCTAGATTTCTTTCTACACTTCGCGACTTTATGTCCAAATTGATTATAAGAAAAACAATACCCATAAAAGGAATGTGTGTACCTCATTGCATAGGTGATCCTAGGAACAATTTTTTCCTTCTCACGGGTTTATAAAAACCTTTATTTATAGCAGAGGAAGTACTTGGTGTAGTTGCTGGACTTATTTTATTCAGATCTTGGTTGACTCTTTCTCCTTGCTTTCTCCCTTAAATCCAATTCGAGACTTGTCAGTTGTATCTCATTTTTGCTAAGTATATTAGTTAGCACAATAGAACTCTTTTCTAGCTTTTCATACATAGCTAGTTTGTTGAACATTTGGTTCATCTCGATTTCAGCTCCTCCAATTATGTGTTCAATTTTTAGCACTCACCCTTTTTTGATTCATAGGGCTTAGAGATATTTTCCAGCTAAGTTTCAAGTTCCTTTAGCTCATTAGCCTCCTCTTATTATTTTTGTGCTTGTCTCTTCTCAAAGATGTAGATTTGTTCCTCATAATCCTTTAATGTGCATCTTAGTTTTTTATTCTTATTTCTACATAGTTGTAGTTCTTTAAGTGCACTCACCAACTCTGCTTCGAGATTTACCTCAACTTCTTCTTCATCAAATATTCATATTCAATAGAGTTCTTCCCTCTAGAGCTACATTCTTCATCCGCATCCATAGCCATAAACAAACACTCTAATTAATCTTCATTTTTGAGTTTTCTCGAGTTGCTCAACTATGATTCACTAGATTCTTCTTTAGAGTAGAATTTTCTTTTGTTCTTGATTAATTTCTTCTTGTTATCTTTCTTTTTATACTTAGTTTCTCTTTTATTATGTTTATGATTGTGTTCCTCATGTTCAAACTAGTTGTCTTTATTTTTGTTTGGGCACCTACTAGAAAAATGACCTACTTGTCCGCAAGCAAAGCATTTAAATGGGAGTTTTCCTTTATACTTACCATATCCTCTTTCTAATTTCTCACGAACAATAACTCAATCTTTTCTTCATCCAAATTTCATCTCATGAACCTAATTCTTCTTCATCTTCTTGAATGGACTTTATTTATTTCTTGACATTGAACACCACTCCTTTCTTAGTGATCTTGGTTCTAATAGTTCTCATCTCGTATGCAAAAAGGGTGCTCTGTAGCTCATCCATTGTAAGAGTCTTCATGTCCTTTACTTCCTCTATGGTGAAAACCTTTGCATCATACTTGTTGGTCAGGGATCTCAAAATCTTTTGGACATTGGAAAATTCTTCTAGCTTTTATCCCAAGCCTCTCCGATCATGTTTATGACCTCATCCATTCTCTGCATATATGTCACGATGCTCTCATCATCCTTCATTTTTAGATTCTCAAACTGAGCTATGTAAGTTTGCAACTTTTTTAGTTTAACTTTCTCATATCCTTCATAGATGCTCTACAATTTGGTCCATATCTCCTTTGTTGTTGTGCAGTGCATTACCTTCACGAATTATGTCTCAGTAAAGCCGCATAAAATAGTATTCATAGCTCTTGATTTGCACTCATATTCTACCTTATTCGCTGAAGAGGTGATTGGTGTGGGTGGAATTGTATATCCTTTTTGATGCACTCCCAGATGTCAAAACCAAGTGACATCAGATATGTCTTCATTCTTATTCTCTAGAAAGCATAATTTGTCCCTGTGAATAGAGGTGATATGGATAGAGATAAACCACCTTGTGCCTGATTTTTGTCATGCTTATGATAGGAGGATCTCCTTGAAGATGTTAGGCTTCTACAAAAATGACATGCTCGATACTAATTGTTGCATATCACACACACCGAGAGGGGGGGTGAATCGGTGTAAATCAAAACTCTTGCACCTTGATTTAACTTTTATATTCTTTACCAATCCACATATATGAGCAACAAACAACCAACCAAGTATTTGACATACACATAAACACTGAACACATATATTTACCATGGTAAACCCTTTCGGGAGAAGAACCCACCATAATCGTTGCTTATATTACACAAAGCAAGAACTCATAAGAATATAACACATCTTACAAGATTTGTTTAGTGAGACATAGATCCCACAAGGAGCACCAACCCCTACACCTATGTTGATATTACACACAACAAAAGACTCAAGTGAATATTACACATCACAAGATATTTCTTCTATAGGCACCCACCTATAAGGAAGCTACAACTCCCTGAATGTGCTAAGCTACAACTTAGACTTCTTTACATACAATGTTTGATCATGTAGTTACAACAATTACTTATTCAATGAATTATGATCACTTTCCTAGATCAATCTGTGTTCTTTCTCTATCACACTCTTCTCGCTCATTTGTTCTCGCTCTCTTTGGCTCATTCAATCTTTCGTTGTTATGCTCTACTTATCTAATCATGTTCTTCATTATTTGTTCGATCTCATCCTTCTCTCTTCTTCACCGTTGTAGCTCTTCTTAGCTTGATTGCATTGTATTTTCTTCTCTCTTCCTTTTTTTCTCTTCTAGCTCTAGTTCCTTAGTTCTCTCTCATGAGAAACAACGTTTAATTAACTTGGAATTTTTATTTTATTACATAAATGACTCAAAAGCTTGTTTCGAAATTTTCATCGTGTCTTCTTCTTGATTTGTCAGCTGTGAATCTGGATCATTAAATTTTTCAGCTGAGTCTAGATTTTATTCTTTCCTTGTCTGGATTCTTTTCTCCTTCTTCCACACATCTCGACAAACCAATTTATTAGCCGAATTGAAAAAATAGAAAAGTAGCATTTTTAGAATTTGCATCACGTAATTAAAACTACAACCCATCTTCTTTGCATTATTTTAATTTTCCTTGAAATTGGGAGTCTCCATCGAGCTTATAACCAAATTACCTCGTGGTCAACATGCATTAAATGTTAGTAGCTAGAACAGAGAATTTCATTGGTTTGTGCAAAGTTCCATTTGTGCTTGCAGTTGAAATTCTTTATCAATCAAATCTCCTTCGAAATCTAAATGTAAACGTTCACTCTTTCAATTTGAACTCTAACTAATTGTCCTTGATTTACTCTAGTTCACTTTGATCGTTTCATGCAACTTCCTTTGGTGTCTTTGATCTTTTCCTTTATATTGTGGCATCTCCTTTTGTCCTTTGGCTTTTCCCTTCTTTATGCGGATTTTTAGTTATCATGGCATCTATATGTATTGTGGGGATTTTTCAACTTATCACGGCTTCCTCTTTATTTTCTACTTTCTTTGCTTTTCTCCTTTTCTAGTTCTTCACGGGTTTCCTTCTTTGCGGAAAAATTCTATTCTTAGCAGCTTTTCTACTTATCCGTAGTTTTGCATCTTTTCCTTTATACGTGGCATTCTCCAAATATTCATACCATGCGGCTTTATCTTATAAGCTTCTTCACTCTCGCGGCACTCTCCCCCTTTGCTTGCAGCTCTCTATTTACTTGGCGGCTAACACCTTATATCGCGGTTTTCTCAAATGTTGTCTAAGTCCTTTAGGGCTTATCCTTGATCATCTCAAAGCCTCGTGGGTTGACACTACCAATCAACCTTCATATTTTCAACTTTCTCTCTTTTACCAAATGACTCCTTTTTCCATCAATGTAACTAGATATCAACTCATCCATCTTGACATCAATGAAAACATATATAATAATGACAAATATTCAACAATGGAATGGAGTAAAAGGTTTTATTTATTGGGAGTTAAAAGGATTAATTCCATGCAAGCATTATTCATGCAACTGAATACAATAGAAGTATAAATGATGTTGCAATATTTTCTTCCCTCCAAGAGGTTATCTAATTCATAGATATCACTCTGTCGGATAGGGTTGATAATATTGTAGATTGTGGGTTTTGTCTTTTTGTTGTTCTTTCCTTTCTTGTTCGTGTCCGTCTTTATTTCTTCTTGTTTGTTATGTTCTATGTTTCTTTTTATTGTAAATTCTCTTTCTTTTTTTGAATGAATTAATTGGTCTTCCCAGAATCTTAGGTTTGTTTGTTATAAATGATTTAAGGCATAAACTACCCTACACTTAGAATATTTTCTAAGTCCTTCATACGATTAAAGTTGGTTTAATCTTAACCTTTACGATAGGTAAAAGGGTTGATTTAGTTATCGATACATTTTCTGTCGATAACAAAGATGTTGTATTTGGATGGAAAATATTCATCGCAACATCAATTTTGAACAAAAGCATTCACAAAGCATTGGCTAAGGAAAGCCATGTATATACGAAGGAAACTACAAGATGTATTTATGGGCATGGTGTTGGTCATGATCTGTACACGTG
Organism: Taxus wallichiana var. yunnanensis; assembly: GCA_018340775.1. NCBI lineage: Eukaryota > Viridiplantae > Streptophyta > Pinopsida > Cupressales > Taxaceae > Taxus > Taxus wallichiana. The sequence goes on from CM031240.1 coordinate 4,089,186, forward strand.
ATGTACCAGTTTTCCTTACAAAACTCAATTTTTCTAATGCCACGTGCCATGGGCCAAAGCTTATATGGTTATCTGCCACAATGACGTGTACTTGCAGGCACCTATAAACATGTTTTGTAATTTGCAAAAATAAACGACATACCTACCTAAGTATATACTTTATATTGGAATGTATAGTAAAGTAATGACTAATATTTATTTAAATTTATTTGACATAACCATTTTGTACTTTTGTCTTCTCTTTTTCTGTAAAATCAAATTATAAGGGCTGTATTGCCACCGTGCACATACCTTCCTAAACGTTTTTCATTTAATTTGAAAGGATATGTCCACGTTAACATATCATTTTTTTAGTAAATCAGTGAAAAGCTCATGGCATGTCGTTATGAGGTAAAGGGTTCAAGTCTCCTTTGCCGCCTGAAAGTTTCCAAGTTAGTACGGTGGTGATTTTTAATATTTGACAGGGATTTTAGTCCCACATGTGGTGCTCATAGAAGCTTGTAAATTTTATAAAGCAATGTGTTCTAACGGATTTTTGGTTTTTGTTTTTGTTAGCATATCTAACTTGTCGGCTAGCTTGGCTTGGAAGGCAATATGGTTGGATTAACCATGGCATATGGATGTTGGTGGCATATATAAACTCAACTCGCGGAGTCAAGACCAACTCGACTGAGTTGATAAAACATTATAAACAATATAACAGAGCTAAACTCCACATTTTCTTAATATATGAAAATTTTTATTTGTTCTCATTTATTAAATTAAATTATTTTGAGTTTATTTTATTTTATTTTCTTTAATTCTAAATGAGAAACTTATTTTATCGTTCATATTAACTAGATTGACGTTCAAATAAACTGATTTTTTTACGACACGATGACTAAGTCGTAGTGTGTTTTGTCATGTAAAACTAAAAAAATCTCTTACATTTCAAGGAATCAACATTATTATCAAACTAATATGTTTTTTTGTATAGTATTCATTTGACAGTCAAATTTAAATGTAAATCAAGGAGAAATCATTGAAAGAAGACCAACATATGCACTTGAATGATATGGGGATCGTTTCTAAATTCTTTTTGTAATGTTTTTTCCTTCGTAAAACCTAATTTATTATCAAAAAGTTGATCATAAAAATTTTCATAGTAATTACGTTTTTTATCACAAAGAGCTACCCTCAACCCCAATCCGGGGGTCGCCCCTGCACTCCTGCCTCCCGATCTCGTGTTTAGTACCTTCTGTGAACAAATCCTCACCTTTTTGTATACAAGAAATATCAATGGATGATATTATATTGAATTTTATTTCTTTTTCTTAGCTAACTCAGAATAATTACAGTATAATTTTGTTATAAGATAAATGAGTTGAATGTTACTAAGTTGAAAGCATACAAAATATTTTATTATATGTGCTTAAAATATTTTTCTTTAGTTTTTCCTAGTAGTTTACTCGAAAATAGAACTATTGTTCTTTTTTTGGTTTGTAATACTAAGATCATTTCTTTAGGATCATGTATGACATGGCTTAATCTTGCTACCTATGAAATGTGTAAAGGGTGCTTACATGGTAAGTTATCACCAAAAACCCTTCCTCAGTCATTTTTTGAAGAAAACTTCACATAAATCCATGGGATGTGTCCACAGTTAATGGATCATTTTTTCAATGAATGTTGTGATTTTTCTTGTATGATTTGATTATCTATTCAGATATATTATCTATCAGTCTTATCAACTTTTTAAAGGGCTTATAATAGATAATGAAGATATATATGTTGTTGATAAAACATTTCTTAGTATGTGATTACTAAAATATTATTATATGCATATCAAATGACACTTGGGGATGCCTTTGTGTTTGTATTAGATACGTCTAATACTAATTACATCTAATGTATATTTTATAAGACTAATATGTTAAAATTCTTCAACATATTTTAACATGGTTAGTTGTTAAGCATATTGTTATACAAATATTGTGTAACTTTTAAAGATGATTAAAAGTGAAATCAATAATGATTTATATTATGATGTCTATATGGATATTATGACTCTAACCATGTTGATTTTGTGTTGAATATAAAATATACATCTGGATTTGTGTTCAAATTTTTTGGTTCGGTGTCATTACTTGGAACACTTTGAAAATAACCAACATTCTCCATTTCTTCTACTGAGGCATAGTAGAGAAGTGTAATGGAAGTAACGAAGAAGCCATGTGGTTGAAGTGGTTGTTGGAAGAGATACACATGGAAGCTAAAGGAAGTATTCCTCTTCTATGTGATGGCTAGAGTTTTATTTCTATTTTAAAATCATCCAGCTTCATCATTAAAGAAAAAGAATATTGATGTTCATATGCTCCTTATCCAAGAGAAGATCCTTTGTGGTGATATAGATCTCCGTTATCTTTGCTTGTATGAAGATCAAGTTACGCTTGTGTTTACGAGCCATTATGTGCTATAAAATACTACAAGTTTTATGTAATGCTTGGCCTTTCATAGTTTCCATTAAGGGGAATGTGCATGGCAATGTCACCTCCAATGGCCACTAGTTTATATCTATTTATCCTCTAAAATTCTACTCCATTGTAAAGCATTGTAAAAAGATCTTTATGATTTTTGTAAACTTATAACTCTAAGTTTACAAATGTAAAGTCTAGTGTGTTGCATCTATTTGTAAAGTGTTGGGGTTAGCACACCGGTTGTACATACAATATATCAAATCTAAGAATACATGCAAATAAAAGTGAATATTCTACCAAAAGAAATATAGAAACCAAGAGACATAAATCAACACTAGATTTAACGTGGTTCACCCAGTGTGGGATACGTCCACCAAGAAACAAGCCAATCTATTATCCAAAGCTTTGACAAGATATACAATGAATATTTACAATCTTCCACACCTCTCAAATGTACATAAGACTTTCTTTCCTCAAGCTTTTGCTTCATCACCAAGAATTATCTCTCTCACCAACTTTTGCAAGTTCTTTCTAATTCTTGTTAATCTACTTCTAAACCCTATCTTTTATGCTTATATAGTCATTTATACACTTAGGGCACTTAACCATGTAATTACAATCAATAGATATACTTTAATGCTAAAAATAGATCCAATTCTTGACAGTTAGTTAAAACATCCTCACACAAATGTAACCGATTTCGGTTAGCCCTAACCGATGTCGGTTCCTCCTTGCCTAACCGATGTCGGTCCTGGGTGACTGATGTTGGTTCACCCTTGACCAATGATGGTTACTGTATTTTCCAATAAGTTTCCATTGCATGCTAAACTGAAGTAATTGAGCTCCACAACTCAACAATCTCCCACTTGGAGATTAATTATTGCACCATACCTATACAACATCATTCTTGGATCCTTCCTTAGCTTTGTTTCTTCCTCTTCAAGTCTCAAACTCAAAGACCAACAAAAGTGGAGTGTAGCTCCAAATTCTCCTTTGCTAATGGCTTCGTTAGCATATCTGCAGGGTTCTTGCTCATATGAATCTTTTCTAGATTCAACTGTCCATCCTCCAATACTTGTCATATGAAGTGATACCTCAACTAATTTTTTTTCTCTCAAATGAAATGCTTCTTTGCCAAATGAATTGCACTTTGAATGTCACTAAATAGTTTACAATCATCTTGCTTCTTTCCCAACTCTTCCATGAACCTACTCATCCATATCATCTCCTCTATAGTAAACATACTCTACCTCTATAGTAAACAAAGCCACAACCTTCTGTAATCTTGAAATCCAGCTAACTATCATCCCACCTACTATGAAAATATATCCGGTAGTGCTTCTTCTACCATCCAGATCTCTAGCCATATCCGAATCAACATAGCCACATAATGAAATATCCAAACCTCCAAATCATAACTACATGTTAGATGTCCCTTTCAAATACCTTATTATCCATTGGACTACTTTCCAATGATCTTTACCTGGATTGACCATATATCTACCCACCACTCCCACTTTGCTCGTGGAATGTCTCGGTATAGTACAAACCATAACATACATGAGACTCCCAGTTGTTGAAGCATATGACACTCATGTCATGTATTTTACCTCCTCATGTGATGATGGACACCGATTTTTACTCAATTTGAAGTGTCCATCCATAGGTGTACTAATAGGTTAAACATTTTACATGTTGAACCTTTCTAACACCTTGTAGATATAATCCTCCTAAGACAAATACAATTTCTTATTTTTCATGTCTTTATGTATTTGCATGCCAAGGATTCTTTTTTAGCTCCTAAATCCTTCATAGCAAATGTGTGAGCTAACTTTTACTTAAGCTCACCAATGTCCTACATACTAGATCCTATAATAAGAATATCATCCACATACAATAACAAAATAATATAACTCCCATTTTCAAGCTTCTTGAAATAAACACAATGGTCATATTCACATCTCAAGAAACCATGATCATGCATAAAACTATCAAACCTCATGTACCATTGCCTTAGAGCTTGCTTGAGCCCATATAGGATCTTTTTCAACCTACGCACACTAATTTCTTCTTACCCTTGACTTCATACCCAAGTGGCTGATGCATATAAATCTCTTCATCCAAATCATCATGAAGGAAAGCCATCTTCACATCTAGTTGCTCTAAATGTAAGTCTTCTACTGCAACTAAACTCAATACAATACAAATAGAAGTCATCTTAACAACAAGAGAAAATATTTCACCAAAGTCAATACCTATTTATGCAAGAAATCCTTTTACTACAAGCCTTTCCTTGTACTTGTTCTCCATGTTCACCCTCTTCTTCCTTGATCCTGTAAACCCACTTGTTCTGCAATGTTCTCTTACCTGCTGAAAGCAACTTAACCAAATCCCATGTCTAGTTATGTTCCAAGGAGTCCATCTCCTCATCCATGCCATGCTCCCATTGGACATGGGTCTTATCCTACATTGCTTCTTCAAAGCTCTATGGCTCACTATTATCATTCAATAATAAATAAAATAGAGAAGTGTAAATATTTATGGAGGTTTACTTACCCTTTGTGACCTTCTCACAGGAGTTTGGGGTACCGAGGATCAATTTGGACCTCCTGGACATTTCTTTCTAAATCGATGACAGTGATCGATGCCGGTCACCTCTAACCGATGCTTGTTTGGAACCGATGCTAGTTTGGATCTTCTGTGAATAGATACTATCTTCGTTCGTTTGACCGATGTCGGTTAGGGGTCAACCGACACTTGGTTATTGTATAACCCTGTCGTAATTATTTTAAATTTGAGAGTTCATTTGCATTCACAAACTTCTCAACCGGTTCATCTTTGGGTACCAAAATTTGATCCTTGTACATTCTCTTTCATTCCATTCAACATCACGAATCCTAATAATTTTATAATTCTCTAAATCTCAAAAATGAAACCAAATCACTGATCCATAACCAATGAAATTGCATCTCTTGGATTTGCATCTAACTTTTTCTATTTTCTTGATCAATATGCACAAAAGTTTCAAACCAAAATCTTTAAGAAAAGAAATATCTACCTCTTTTCCGGTCTAAACTTCCTTTGGTATTCCTCCATCTAGTGAACTTGAAGGCCCGCGGTTAATCAAATAAACTCTTGTATCAACTGCTTACGCCTAAAATCGTAAGGGTGATCCAAAATGTATCCTCATACTTCTATCACGTTTCATGATTATCTTGTTCATTCTTTCTGCAACACCATTCTCTTGTGGTATTCTTGGAACCATTCTTTCTCTACGTATTTCATTCATTGAACAATAATCATTGAAAGCCTTACTACATAGTATTCACCACCATTGTCAGATCTAAGGCACTTTAACTTAGAATTTGATTCATTCTCAACAAGGGCTTTCCATATTTTAAAAGTCTCAAAAACATCAGATTTACGTTTAATGCAATAAACACATACCTTTCTTGTATCATCATCAATGAAAGTAACATAATACTGGGATCCTCCATGAGAAGCTACCCGAGTTGGTCCCCACACATCCGAGTGTACAAGCTTGAAATTCCACTACTTCTTAGTTGCCCCAACTTTGAGAAATCTCACTCTCTTTTGCTTTCCAAAGATACAATGCTCACAAAAATCAAAATCTCAATCTTTCAAATATGATAACTTACCCTTAGCCTTTAAGATATGCATTTCTTTTTTACTCATATGGCCCAACCGGTTATGCCACATGCATGCATTTGAATCAAGTAGATAATGCGAAAAGGAATCATTAATACAGTAGATAAATATAATGTTCCTACCTTGTTACCTCTTACCACAAAAAATCACCCTTGGTGACTTTCCAAGAGTCTCCTCGTAAAAGTAACCATGCAACCAGATTCACCTAGTTGCCCTACAAAATAAGATTCCTCCCGAGGCTTGGCACATGCCTCGGATCTTTCAATACCCATGTATTTTCATTCTGCAATTTTAAATGAACTTCCCTTTACCAAAATACTGCAAGGTTCATCATCACCCAAATAAACATGCCCAAAATTTCCTGGACATAATTTCTAAAATAACCCTTATTAGGGGTTGCATGGAAAGAAGTTCTTGAATCTAAAACCCATGATTCAATTCTATTATCTAAAGAAAGAATAAGAGCATCTTGCATTACCTCGATGTACCAATATTTTCTTATTTGCCTTTTTCTAGTTGTTGGTCCCCTTTATCCTTTGACCAACAATCTTTCTTTTCGCATGTCCTTTCTTTCCACATTTCCAACAAGTAATTCCCTTACTTCGGATTTAGATCTGTATCCCTTGACTTTTATTTCTCATTAATCTTACTCTTGGATATCTCCTTTTATTTGTCCTCGCTTTCTACATTCAAAACATTTCCTCCGTGACTCTTCCCGCAAATTTATTCATTCAAGATTATACCAACCACATCATCAAAATCAAAATATTATTAGCAGATGATGATTCCTCTGTACTCTTCTTAACAAATTTATTCATTCAAGATTATACCAACCACATCATCAAACTTCAAAATATTATTAGCAGATGTTATATTACTAACAACCATTACCAAGTTATCCCAACTATTAGGCAAAGAACATAAGAGTAAAAGCACTTTTACTTCATCATCAAATGGTATTGCAACTGATTTTAACTGATTTACAATAGATCGGAAATCATTCAAATGAATAGATGTAGATCCACCTTCATGCATCTTAGAACTAAATAGTTTCTTAATCAAATAAACTTTAATTGAAGCACTAAGTTTTTCATATAAATTAGCAAGAGATTTCATTAACTCTATCGTAGAGAAGCATTCAGTAATATTGGAAGCCATAGATGTTGTCAAGCTCAATCTTATAGACCCCAAAGCGTTTACATCAATAATATTCCATTCTTCATCAGTCATATTCATAGGTCTAGACTTCTCATCCAAGTAGTAAATACAAATCTCTTTGAAAATAGTACTGAGTTAATTAAAACATCCTCACACAGTAAACCGTACCTGCCCTAACTTGCTGCCTCCTCCCTTTGTCTCGACTACGTATAATCATCAATCTGCATCTTCCATAATTGATAATTTCAGCCGTCAAATTTCTCTACCTTGTATTTGTTTTCTTTTGCCATTGTTGTAGCTCCCACTCAATCAAAAAAACCTCTGTGAGTAAATCTTTCAACACACAAAACCCTCAAACAAAGCTCGATACCAGGTTGTTAAGGTTAGCACACCGGTATGTACAGATGATAATATATCGATCTAAGCATACATGCAAATAAAATCATATATTCTACCAGAAGAAATATATAAAACAAGAGACATAAATCAGCACCAGATTTAACGTGGTCCACCCAAAGTGTGGGCTACGCCTACCAAGAAACAAGCCAATCTATTATCCAAAGCTTTGACAAGATATACAATGAAGATTTACAATCTTCCACACCTCTCAGATGTACAATACTTTCTTTCCTAAAGCTTTTGCTTCATCACCAAGAATTCTCTCTCTCACCAACTTTTGAAAGTTCTTTCTAAATCTTGTTAATCTACTTCTAATAAACCCTAGCTTTTAATGCTTATATAGTCATTTATAGACTTAGGGCACTTAGTAATACAATTATAATCAACATATATACTTTAATGCTAAAAATAGATCTAATTCCCAAGATTTAATTAAAACATCCTCACACAGTAACCGATACTGTTAGCCCTAATCGATGCCAGCTTCCTCCTTTGCTCGATCGAGTGATCTCCTGGTCTTGGGTGACCGATGCGCTTCACCGATGCCATTTCACCCTGGTCAGGCCCGATGATATTGCTATATTTTCCAGCAATTTTCCATTGAATGCTAAATCAAGTAATTGAGCTCCACAACTCAACATAAAGGAGGTTCTTGTGTCATAAAAAGGCTCTTCGAGATGCGGTTTTAAGAATTTTTCCATGAGAAATTGTGGGATGTAGTCTCACAAATCATGCTTAGCCTAAATCATAACTTTTGATTTATGGATTCCAAATCCTTTTGTACCAAAAGGTAAGTTGAGCATGATGAAGGTGTTATAAATCCTTCAAAAGTGATATGCTAGCCTAAACCTTCACTAATGGTTTATGGATTTGTAAATCCTATTGTACAAATAGGTAATGTTGGCATATGGTTCCCCACTTAATATTAAGGGGGAGTGTTAGAACATAATATTAAGTTTTGTTATAAACCTTAGTTTATAATTAAATAATTTAGAATATTTATATTCTGAATTATTTAATATAAACTATGAGTTTATGGTTAATTGATTTTTAATTAAATTGATTTATTTAAATTGGGGGTATACCCGTCACTTAAATGTTCATAACCCTTAGGGTTATATAAATATGGTCGTGGGCCATAATCGGGTGAATTGGATTCACACCGGGTAAAAACATGGAGAGGAGTGAGGAAAGGAGTTATTGGACTGTGTAAAGTTTCTCTTATATGGAAAATTCTTATTTGTGGTTTTTTACCCCATTGGGGTTTTCCACGTTAAATCTGGTGTCACTATGTTATTTCATTTATTTTCTTTGTTAAATGTTTGGTTATTAATGTTTGGATTAATAAATCTTTTATATAGTTATTTATAACCTTGGTCCTAATACAAAGGAGATATACAAATAAAGTAAATATTATCCACGGTATAGATTCCCTCGAAGGACAACTTATAGTGTATTTTATCCTACCATCTAAAATCAAAAGCCAAAATCCAAATCAGAAATCCATAATTGTAGACCACTCCCTCAAAGGATGGCTACTTTATTATATCATGGCAGTAAAGGCTTCCCGCATTGATCAACCTTCAAAATATAAAAATAAAAATGCATCAATCTAAAAGCACACATCCTAAGAAAGCTTCCCACATTAATCAACTTTCCCATCAAATCAAACTTCCTACATTGATAATTTTGTGCAATAATGATAAGATCTGGGGCATACACCTAAGACAACCACCTAAGGAATTATTTCCCCCATACAAACTACACATAAACCCATTGTCCTTCCCATCTTTCCTTCTCTTGTGCCTCATTCCGAGAATATTTTGTTTTCTAAGAACTTTACGAAAATGGAACCATTGGATTTTGTGTCTACAATAGGTATATAAGCACACCTTCCATCTTCCCCTCATGATCTTACATGTGACTAAATATCATTAGTTATGTGTTAACACTTGCCATATGGTTACAAGTGCATTGCTTTATTCGTGTTCCTTATCATGTTTTACCTCTAATCCAGTCCTAAAGCATCTATCCTACATGCACTCCTTACTATGATGAAAGTGTACTTCCTATATTTAGATCACCCTAATAAGGTCACGTTCTATTCATACCTTTAAATCTAACCATTTTTTTAATCTCTTGTATCAAACTCATCCGCATTGAACACGATTCCCATTACGATCTATATTTTAATCTATCACATCCATATTCCCATGGCATATCCATCGTCTAAATCTAAATGAAATCCACATCTCCATTGTATCCTAAATCTACACCTATCTCCATCACATCATCTTTGTATACACATTCATAATCTAATCAACATAACATAACCATGATCCATGTACCTGCTCTACCCATGAGCCCATATCACATCAACACATCACATCAAATTTATACATCTAATTTATACATTCAAAATCGAAAAATCTACTCATATCTATTTCATCCATCTAAACATAGTTCATAACAACATCTCATCTCATATCCAATCCAATTAACACATCTACGTCTAGACAAAATCAACACAATATATAATCTAAATACACATCATCGTAAATCCATCACATCATTTTCATATCTAGTCTAACATCTAAATCCATCACATCAATTCCACATCTAATCCAATCAACACATCATCTTTGTATAAACTAATCAATACATCACATCAATACCTAAATCAACATCTATATCCATTAAATCATTTTCACATCCATAACCTTCTTATCCAAATTATATTTTCTTCCACTTCGGACTTGTGTGTCACCCATAACACACCATTCTTTGCCTTACATAGCTTATTTTTCTATTTTTCCTATCTACCTATCTTGTAGCACATCCTTCCTCATATCTAGAAGCCCACTCTGTGGCCATCTTTGTGTTCCCTCTTGGGGTACCATATCTCACCTTAAGTCCACCTTTGTGGCCATTTTCCTTTCCATCCCACCAGGGACACATAATTTCTCGCTTCCTCATATTTGAAGGACATCGCATACTCTTTTACCTCATTTTTTTCCCGATATTCTATCAAACCATTGTCTTGACCATACTCACATTTTTACACATACTTTTGATGTCTGCCTTTGACCCATTGGTCTCACAATTTACACATCCATACGATGGATTCACATTGGATTCCCTCCATCTTAGTGATCTTTTCCGACTCACGGGTCCATAGGACATTAACATCACCTTTGTTGAGGCTCGTGTTATGTTCCCTACCGATGTGTTTCTAGGATTACTGCCATATTTATTTTAGTTTATCCCATCCTTCTTGCAATGGTCATATCACTCTCCACTTGGGGCATCTTTTCTCATCTTTCCACCCTTTCCTCCCTTCCTCCATCTATCTTTGTCAACCTAGTAATTGATTTCCTTTGTGTCATCGATCCCTAGTTTCAGGGAATCACTTCAACCATCTTCTATCACTTATAGTTTTGTCTCACGGCTTGATTAACATAAACCACTTAACAAAAGGGGAAAATGTAGAAATCAAAATTTGGTTTGTTGGCCCCCAATCTGTAATTTTTCACCCTTTGTCGTCATTGTGCACACTCGCACCCATGTCCCTATTCAAAATCCCATTTTCCTCCTAAATAAATTTATTTCTAGTCTCCATTATCACATTATTTCATCTCCCCTTATGCACCCTAATTACACTTATCACCCATAATCATATTAGTCATCCCTAAACATATTTATTACCTTAATTACATCCCAAAATCTCCCATTTATCCTTTCTAGACTCACCACCTACCCCCATTTAATATTTCCAACCACCCTTTCCTTTATTAAATGCACTTCCACCCCATCCAACCACTATTTCCCATCCCTATACAACTCAATATCTCTTCCAACTCACCAAATTAACTTCTATCTTGAATCACCACCTAATTGGGCCTCATCTCTCAAGTTTTACATCATCCACATAAGCAAAATCAATGGCTCCCGTAGTCAATGACAACCCTATCAAACACCAACAACCCTATATATACACTATCACCCCCTTCCTAAAAGGATGAAACTCTTGAGATCCGACCTCTAGCAAATTTTTACAAGTTTCTTGCCTTCTTGTGAGCTACCACCAACCTCTTGAAGCCACTTTGGAGCCTTTTTCTACCATTTTGGAAGATTTGGAGCTTGGAGATTATTGGAATACCTCTCTTATTTTCATCACTTCTTCATCAACCATTTGTAGGTCCATTCATCATTTTAGATATCTACAACCACATCAGTCAACCTTGTTTACTTCACATAGCCCATTTGGCACCCATCAACCCTTAGAAATCCCTTAATCAACCCTTAGCCACCATCGATTATTCCCATTCGCCATCGACCCAATCTGCTTCGGTTATTTTCATACATCATGTCCCAACAGATCTAGATCAAAACCATATGCAAGAATGGATCAAACAATAATCAAGATCAAATTACCATACAATCCATCCATAAATAGATATGTCAATAATCATTATCCAACCACATAAATCCATTGTATTAATCATTGTAAAACACATAAGTAAATACATACATAAGAGTATCATCATAGTCATGCACGCTCATAAACCAACATCATAACCTTACAAGCATTCATGGATCTCTAAAACTATGCAAATCAATACATATTTATAGGAGTGGGGACTTTCCCTTCACCGCCTAAGCATCCTCAAAATAGGTTGACATGCTAAGAATAGCCATGTGCCACTACAAGATAAATACAAAATCATGCAAGCTTGCTAATAATAGATTATCTAATAATAACTACAGATCTAATCCTATTATTAGCCCAAAACTATGCATGTCGCTTGATCTCCCACTTGTCCAAAATAGACTTTGCTTAGTCTCCAAGTCTTCAAACCTTTGCATGCTCAACACTCAATCCATCTTTAGCCCATCCATGTAAAAAAATGGCTAAGTATTTGAACTATGACTTTCCCAGCATGTGCCCTTTTCTACTACATCTTACATGTGCCTACATGCCCCATGTCCATGCACCCCAATCCTTATGTGCCTTTAGTACTTAGGTTGTAATTCATCAGCCCAACATTACCCCACACTTGCTTCATTTCCTCCCTCGAAATGGGTAATCATGACTTATCTCTCCATGAATAAATAATAAGGAACAAAATAATAATTGTACAAAAAAAGAAAGAAATACAATAAAGAATGGGTGCACCCTACTCCTTCAAAGGTGAGAATCAACTCTTGGATATGTCACTTTTAATTTCTTCCTCTAACTCATTCCAATCACTTGAAGTGCCTTATTTGTTTTTTCAGGGATGTCGCAAGTACCCCTTCCATCTCATCCAGGTCATGTTCTCACCTCATTCTGCAATACTCTAAGGACATTTTTTCCAAACTTGAGACCATCCCTTCCATCACATCCATACACCCACATATGAGTTTCCCAATTTCTTTGATCTTCTCCTTGTGAGGGTCCTGGGCTGTTGTAAGTGCATCACACTTTTTTGCTACTAAAGTGAGCCTCTCCTCACACCCAAGTGTCTCATCTTTTTTTCTATGCAAGGACTGCATTCTCTTCCACCATAGTCCTTGTTTTGATTATTATCTCAGGATCTGCACAAATGTTTAACACCAAATCTTCCTTTTTCAACTCATCTTTCAATGTCCTGCAATAAAGACTCATACCCACTTATCTTGCGTGTGATGGTTGCCTTTAGTCTTTTCCACCTATGTTGCAACATCCTTTGGTTTCGGCAATCCTTATTATACTTTCATCCATCACCATATGAACCAATGTGCACAAGTAATGCATAGCAGATGGAAACCTCTCCACCACTTTCTCTTCCAAATGTGGCCTTGCCTTCAAAATTTCATCACCTATCTTGCTCTACCATACTAAGTACCACTTGTGCCTTCACCTCAACTTTCTCCTTTTCCTCTGTTAGGTGCTTAATCTCTACTTCTTTATCTTTTCTATCTTCTAACAAAAAGCATGAATAGTTTTCACCTTATCAATGTTTCTACACACAACCTCTATGTAGATACCTTTTTAATGCATTACTTACCTACTCATCTAACATCTGAGTTGGCTTGATTATTACATGGTGAGAATGTGGCACTTTCTTCATCCTTCATGACACACATGATTCTTCACATACATCAAAATTCAGGCTCATCCATGTGAGTTTGCATACTCCATGACAACTATTTATGGGTGTGTGTGGTCACCATCTCGTAATCCATCAATTCCCAGCCATAAAGGTCCTTGGGTTCCAAGGTACTTTGGAACCTAGCGTGAATGATCTTGGTAGGATCATTAATATAACCTGTTGTTGGAGTTTCATATGTTTCTCCATCCTTCTCCTTTCCAAAGCACTTACCTTTTGGAATGTGCACGCCACATCAAGCACTGGTCCCTCACTAGTAGGCACACCAGATGGCTCACCCTTATCTTCACCCATCTCTATATCAATGGTGCCACTTCCTACCTCCCATTCTTCCAATCCTTCTACATCATGTTTCAATTCTTCACTTTGAGGCTCCTTCTCATCTTCATGTGTTAACAAGTCTCTTCTACATGTTGTCCTCTAATTTCTCACCCTCACTATCCTTAGTGGGATGTACTTGTACACCTTTTTCTTCTCTAGTTCTACCTTCACAGAGAGTTTCTAGGTGACCTCCTCGGTGGTTGTGATGGCCCCACCCTTGAGTCCTTGTTCTCCTCAACACTCTCCTATATTTTTGGTCCTCAACACCCTCTTCTAAACCTACAACACTGTCTCCATTCCCACTTCCTCATCTTCCTTTTACAATGTAGGGGAGTTATCTTCATGCATTCTTCTTTCTCTCTCTATATGTGGGTTGCTCTCCTTTTCCATGTTCTAGGCCACCATTGTCTTTCTTTTAATTCTTCCTCTTCTTCTTCATCATCCTGGGGAAAAGTATTCTCCTCATCTTGTAAGGTGCCCACAATATGTTTTCCTTTGGGAAATTCAGGAGCTTAAATTCATTCTCTATGTATTTTCCATTTTCCAACTTGGGCTTAAGGTAGATATATACCTTAGCCACTCCATCCTTCCCAATTTCCAAACTCATAGAATTAATATTAATATCATCTGAATATTAACTTCTCAATGTAAGAAGACTTACTTGGGTAGACATATGTCTTCGAGTGTATGATAATCATAGTCTACTTTGTCTACATTGAAAATCAACCTACATGCATTTGAAAACCTATGTACATGCTTGAAAAAACAGCACATGAAGGCATATGGAATTTTTCACCATGGACTCCACTTTCCATCCTTCATTCCAAAATTCCTATGCAAAAATGTTGGTAAACAAAAAATTGAGCTTGCTTTTTCTAATACTAAGGTAGATCCTTGGGTATCCTCCACTCATATTCAAATGCAGTGCACATGTACTCATACCAGTTCTATCCTTTTCTTATAGGGTCCACTCATGGATCCATCACATGTATATTTTGAAAATATCTCTCTCAAGGGACTTCTTCTCTGCAGGGTATTGCCAATATTATATTTTTTGGCCATCGGGCACTCCAATTTCTACAAACACAATGAAAAAAAGGATAGCACCAAAACTTATCTTATCTCCTTGGTGTGCCTCTATGATGATAGTCTCAACAATGAAGGCCGACAAATTGTAAATGACTCCTTCTGTCATCTTCTTAGCAATGTGCAACCATCTTTTGTTCACTTGTGACCAACGCTCTTGATTGTTCAACTTGGTAAGGAGGTGCATTGCTTCCTGCTAATGACATAGGTATTTTTATAACTTACAAATATCCATTCCATGTGCCCTCCCTTCACATAAGATAACACTTTCCTAGTTGCCTCTACCCCTTCATCATTAGTAAGATCACTACTATTTTTGTGCCCGAGCTTCTCAACCTTGTCAATCTCCCAATCAAGGGTGTGGTAAGTCACATTCACCACCTAAAAAATAAAATAAGTCCTCATGGACTCAGGTCATCAACCATTGATAAAGTTTTTTCAGCTTTTCCAAAATATGGGAGCTCATAGAGCTATGTAAAACTCCCACTTTGACAAAGTTTTTCTCTCACATGTGTCATCATATATGCCCATGTCATTTTTTCTTCACAAATATGTTTTTTTACACCAATAACTTTTCCAATTCATCCTTATTATCCTTAGTCCTATGATTGTAGTCACTCACTTTTCTCCTCCTGATGTGAGACTCCCAATCACGGCCCATAAACACACCTTCTGGACTACATCTCTAAAAATCAAATTTTGGGGGTGTCTTCAACCTTTGTTTCCACTTCCTTTTACTTTCTACCCCTTGTAGTCACTCTAGGTGCTTGCTTAGGTGCCATAGTGATGATAAAAGAGTGTTCTTACAATCGATTCAAGCTCTATGACTCTAACTTGCATGTGCCTAACTTCAAACTTATGTGCCCTAGCTCTTCTCTAACCCTAACTCATGGATTTTCTTCCCCATGCATGCCTTTTTTCACTCAAACACTCTCTCCAATGGAGCACCAATCAATCCCATGTGCACAAATCTTCTCTGTTCAATCTCTTATCAGTTCTCTTTCACTCTTTCATACTTTCTCAATACTCATTCAAATCTCTTTAACTCACTCAATGCTTCTTCTTCACAACAAAAGGTAAAAATGATTTCACAAACCACCTTTTATAACCTTTAAAAAAATTTCTACATTTATTTCTCCACCCTACCACCATACTCAACATTAAATGATGTTTTTTTTTTTTTTGCCTTGTTTTTTTTTTCCACACCCCAGTCATAACCTTCTGCACACCCACTACTTCTCAGCCACATATTACCTTACATGTGCCTTCATGCACCAAAGTACCTATCCAATGTGCCTCAAACCAAGTAGTTTCCATGTTGCATCCTACCTCATGTTACACTTGTGTCCATTCATCCACACATGGTCTTTATTCATGAGAAATTTTTCTTTATCCACACCCTTACTTCAAGCACCTACACAATATTTCTCTATGCATACCCATCTTCTAGAGACATTCAAACTTGACCATTTTATCTCTTATATACTCCACCCCACACTAAAAGTATATGCATGTCCTCTACGCATGAATTCAATAGATAGTAATTAACTTTTGGCAAAGCATGCTTATTACAACAAAAAACACAAAAAAATTGACAAAGCATAACAATGATGAAATGAAACACATATAAAGGAATGCATTAAAGAAATATAATCTAATCTAATGGAAATACTACCTTATTACAAACACCAAGAAGACTTATTTATAGTAGGGCTTCAGCCTACTCCCATTAAATAACCAAGAAACCATGTCCCATCCAATGCCTATAACTAGAAAGTGCACTAAATCAAGTATGTAAGTCACAACATACGGTCCCAACCAATGCACTTGAACTTTCTAGGGTGGCACAAAAAATTTGAATCATATAGAAGAACCATCTTCCAACTTCAATCTACTTATTTTTAATATGCCTATCATGTCATGCCTTCTTCCTGGCCTTTTCTGTCTTCTAACTCCATCTAGAAATGGCACACCTTTCATCCAACTACATCAATTTATCAATGCACTCTTCAAGTGCTTTTCTCATCATCCAATCCTCCTATGCACATGCAATACATAGGGAAGGTAACATGAATTCCACTAGTAAAATAACCTCCATGCCAAACACCAACTAAAAGGGTGTGGCCTTATTCAACCTCTTGTAGGTTGTCCTATATGCCCAAAGTACAACAGAGACTTTATCATCCCAATCCTTCCTTCCAACATCACAAATATTAGTCAATGTATGTCCCAATATCTTGTTGAAAGCCTCAATAGTTATCATTGGCTTGTGGGTGATAGGGTGTTGTTTTATGGTGTGCCACCATAAATTCTGCCAATAATATCCTGATGGTCTCATTAAGAAAATGAGTGCCCCTATCACTTGTCAAACTTAGTGGACATCCATACCTATTGATTATGTTCTCCCACATAAACCTTGTTGTTGTGCAATCCTTTATAGGTGTTGCTTTTCTTCCCACCTTGTAAGATAATATGTACAAGTTATAATGTAGTGCGATCCAATCCTATGCACGCAAGTGGGGAAATAGGACCCAAAAGTCAATTTCCCATTTTTCAAAAGGTTCTACACTAGCAATATAGGCCTCAAAGGCATTTCATCTCTATGCCCAGATTTCCAAGGTGTTGACAATGGTCACATGCCTTACAATATTCTATACAATCCTTATAAATTGTTTCCCACCACAAGCCTACCAATAAAATCTTGTGTGGTAGCATTTCTTGCATAAATGTCCACCTACAATTCCACCATGAGCTTCCTCCATAATGGTAAGTGCGCTCATGCTCAAGTACACACCAACACAAAACCTCATCCATGGTCTAACTTGTATAAATCTCCACTAATTAACATGTAAGGCGTGACACGTATATAAAAGTTGTTTCTTCTTTTCCAAAGCTCTTCATCCTTCAAGCACCACACCATGTACACGCAAAAAACAACAAAATATCCTCTAAGTCAGAGGGCATGTGGTTCAATCTAAACAACTGTGCATCCGACATTGTGTCCTCAATGCTCTACATCCTCACCTCACTGAATTAATCCTTGACAAATGATCTGTCTTGAGTTACTCTTTCCTGGCTTTACCACAACTATAAAGTCAAATTCCTAAAACAACATAATCCAATGGCATATGTGCCCCCTACAAAATGGGCTTGTTTACCAAGTACTTAAGTGCCATGTGATCTGTATAAAAATAAAAGGAGTTTCCAACAAGTATTGTTGAAAACTTATGCAGCACATAAATCATGGACAATGCTTCACACTTTGTAGTTGTATAATTATTTCTCAGCTAGTGTCAACTTCTTCTTGCAAAAGAAAATAGGATGATCAACAATACCTTCTCTAGGTTGGGCTAATACCATGCACCAATGGCCATGCCAGAGGCATCCACATGCACATGGAATGGTTTGGTCCATGAAGGAAAGTGCAGAATAGGCACAAAAGTAAGTCCTTTCCTTCAATGTCTCAAATGCACTATTTTTGCTTCACCCCAATGGAACTTTCCCTTACTCTTCAACAATTCCTCCAAGGGCATGAAAATCCTAGCATAACCTTTGATAAAATTCCTATAATAACCTATGTGCCCCAAGAATCCACACACCTCACTCTGGTTAGTAGGTTCCTCTAAGCCCAAAATAACAACAACCTTAGCAGGGTCTACCAACAAGCCTTCTTTACAGATAATATGTCCCAACAGAGTCCCAAAGGGTGTAGCAAAAACACACTTCTTAATGTTTAAGAGAGATGCTCAACTATCGAACCTCTCAAACATAAGTCTTAAATTGTCACAATGATCTTTTACTAGCCCATAAACTATCCAATCATCCAAGTAAACCTACAAAAAACTTATGAATGAAGTCCTGAATGCTTGCACAATAATGCACAAAAAGACTACAGGTGCATTCTTCAATCCAAAAGGCATAACTATGTATGCAAAACTTCCCCATTCAATGGTGAAAGTTGTCTTTTCTTGATCTTCTTTAGCAATCCACACCTGATGATATCCAAAAATCCATCAATGAAAGAGTAGATCTTGCACCCTACAACACCTTCCAATCTCCTCTATAAATGGTGTGGGAAAAGGATCTATTACACATGCAACATTCAACTCCCTATAATCCACACAAATCCTTATCCTTCCATATTTCTTTATGCTTATCACCATAGGGCTAACCCACTTTGACTCCTCAATGGGCTCAATGATCCTAGATTTCAACATCTTATCAATCTCTTCCTTTACCTTGACACATAGATTAGATTCATCCTATAAGGCCTCTTCCTAACCGGGTGCACACCTTCCTTTAACTTGATCCTCATCTCACCCAAAGAGTGATGTACCCCTTTCAACTCATGATAGCCTCTAGGAAATAAGTCCTGGAAAGTTCACGTGCAACAACTCAATTATCTTTTGCACCTCTTGAGTCAACCAATAATCACCAATGATGGCCTCCTTAGGTTCTACATCTATCCCAATGTTGACCTTCTTTTTTTCATAGGCTCATGATATGCACACACCTTCTCATCTACACTATCTAAGACCTCACATGTACCCACAATATGTATGATCAACATCTAGATTCTCCACTTCCTCATCATCAATCATGTAGACCATTTTACCTTTTTTTTTTCTAGGCAGGCACCCAAGTTTTTCTTCATCTCTCTCTTCTTCAAAATGCCTCCAGATCTAACTCACCTAGTAATTCCTTGAATAAGTCTCCTCAGCCTTTACACTATCTCCCATAGTCAAGTGCTTCATAACTGTAATGCCTCATTCACTAGAGGTTTAGTAGAAAAATAGTCAAAGGTCTAATCATACCTATCATCCAATTCTTTCCAATTCCTTGTTTCTCTATTCAATTCCACATAAACATACCATGCACACGTAGCCACACAAGTGAAGTAGAACTTGTGCACCCATAGTGAAGGTGGTAAGGCCTCCTACCCCTCTCCAGAGTCTCTCACACTTCTAAACATGATGTGATGTGAAGAAGAATCCTTCCCATGAAATTCACATGTCTTGTAGGTGCATTGCTCCTAAGAAATCTAGTAGAGAAGGTGATTCTCACTTCCCACCACTCTAAAAAGACCATCTCTATGTACCATCCACCAACGCGTTGTTGTCCCACACAAGGTATATACCAACATATTCCTTCTTTCCACTTGATCTTTCCACTGGGATTCCATAGCATGTAAAATACTTCAGATTTCCTTCACTAGTGTACCTTGGTACCTAGTACTACCTAAATGCCTAACACAACACAACCTACTTACACAGTAACTACACTCTTCATCTCATGCCCAACCATTTCATAAGTCCCATGTGCCCAGTTATCACAAGAAATGCTTGTTGTATCACTCATAGACTATGTGCATCATCCCATTGAATAACTCCTTCCTTTGATGGCTCAAGCACTTCAGATCTCTAATGGTGCACACATAAATTTTGTTTCAAATCCTCTTCACTCAAAGGTTCTACATAAGGTGCAAATTTTCCATCTTATCAAAGGGATGATCACACACTCTTCCTTGTTCTCAAAACTGATATAACCTATTAAAGCACATATCAACATTATTATTTGTATAACACCAAGGGCGCCCAAGTAAAGATGGAAAACTATCTACTTTTGCAAGCACCAAGACTTCAAAGTCCCCAAGTAAACTTCACCCCTTATATAGTAATAGTGGCATCCTTCAAAACTCCAATGGGCATGGATTTAGTTCTATTTTCCATATACAACACATTTGAAGATGGTTGTAATGGTGGTCTCCCCATCTGATTCCATGCATCCAAGGTGAGTACATTCACTTCTACACTGTATCAATCAAAATGTTACTCAACAACCATCCATCAACAACTACATTCAAAGTGATCTCTTTGTCATAATCAAGACTGTGAGGAGGTAAGTTTACATGTAATATCTATCTCTCACACAACTCCAAAGTGCGTATATATTCTCCCTTAACCATTCTCCTAAAAAGGAATGATGTTTTCTTGGCACAAAACAACTTACAAACCTCCTTCAAGTCATCAACATATTTCTAGGAAGCTCAACCACTTTTTCTACTCCAACTTTCATGACTACTCCTTCAAGCATTGTATCTCACCCTATAAGTTTCTAATGACCTCCATGGTTTCTTGATAAACTTCCTTCTATGGGTAAGGATCTGATACTTTACATGTAATACTTCTTATTTTGTAATAATAATTTTCTACTTTGAGTCTCTCACATGCACATGTCCTCAACACATGTAGTAACCAATACCAGGATTATCTCAGGGTCAGGTGGGCTAACTTTGACATCCATTGATCTTCCACAACATGTTGTACTCTAACCATTCCCACACCCTTATCCTGTTGTGCTTTCTTTCTCATGTGCTCATACAAATCTGGGCATTCTTCATAATTGTGATTCTTTCCACACTAGAGAAAATAATATTCTGAGGGCATTCACACTTATAATGATCAGGGGACCCACATGTATAACATGTTCCTCATGGGAATTCACCTCTTCCACCACCACGACCTCGACCTCTAAATCCTCCATGGTAACCTCTACCTCTACCACCTCCATCAGATCACCCTTCATTGTGATTATGATTATGTTGCTCACCTTGTTCCTTAGAATTGTTTACAACACTAGGTCTTGACATACACCAATTTCAATGACATCATGAATCTGATCAATCAATCTATAATTCTTTATATCATGAGTGGTAGACTTACAAATCTTACAATAACAAGACACATTCTTCCTTATCACACGCTGCAACAAGGGGACCTACTTGAATCATGATCCAAATGATAGATCTCATAATCCAACAACATGGCACACACACGATTTATGAGGGAAAATATCCTTAGTATGTCCTTCTACTTCACAATCCATGCACCAAATACCACTACACATCTCATGGGCTGAATTAGCTAACAATTTTTCTAACTATTTTTCCATAGATGTAATCTGAGCTTCCAAAAATGGGCTAACTCCAGTGTCTACACTCCCAACTACCTCAACATGCAAATCTGCCTCAAGTGCCTCACGTGGATCTATAAAAGTCTTATGTGAGAGAGCCCCTTTTGAAAGGTGTGATCAAACCTCCAACAAACCATTGAGCATGTTGACTAGGGTGAATATCATAAGATAAATTTGATAACAAAGTTTTAAATCATGCATCATACTCCCTTAACACTCTCATCCATGCCCTACTTAATGTCCTTTAACACATTGATGCTTTTCTATTCAAACTCAGGTATATGGAACTCTACTAAGAAAGCATCACACAATGCATGGTATAGTCTACACAAGTCTAGTTTGGATCATACTTCATGTACCAACTATGTGCATGCCCCTTGCAAAGTAGTAGAAAAATGACTTGCCTTACGCTTAGAGTTATAATCCCCTTAGCGCACCATAATATCTCACACATATGCATGTGCTCAGCTACATCTTCAATTCCTCTATTTTGGTAGGTGAAGAGACATCTCATAATAAACTTGTTGGGGTTGGTGTGGACCATGCCCCAGATCTAGAACTTGTATTACCTCATGTATTCCCTCCTCCTCCAGAACCACTAGATCCACTAGATCCCAACCACCTAATGATCCTCCCGATCCCCTCCTATGGTAGTGCACCAACCAAGAGGATGTACTGCCTTGTGTTCCAACAATTTACTAAATTGAACCCCCATGGTCTATGAAAGTTGTACTACTTCCAGATGTAATACCAACATTCTATGTGCCCACGTTTTGTGTTGATGATGCACCAAAAAAATATACCTCCAACTAGACCCCCAAATAACAAGATGATGTCTGTGCCACCCATAGATGAATGTGCTATCTAATTAACTCCTAAACTTAATGGAAAATGAAATCTATCTATCACTACTCTACCACCCACACTAGCTTGCTTATCAATGATTGTCATCAAAAACTAGAAAACCAAGCACAAGGGCTAGGTCACTAGAGGGATCAAATGCATGCCATGCATGGTCCTTAGTTTTCAAACTAATGCATCTCATCTAAGGCCAAGAGGGTTCTCTACCATGCTTACCCAAATGGGGAGTACCAAATGCTCTGCTCCATGTCTTCTACATGAGCTCCAAATCCTTCATGAGCCATCTCTCTCCACAACACCATTCATTCCACAACATCACGCTTGCTTTCACCAAATCCCTCTCACACCCTCATTAAACTTAAGCCACCTTTTCTCTCTCTCTTCTCTCTCCAGTCCACTAGGTCACCATCTTTCACCACACCTGCTCCTTCCCCCATGCATGGTGGGGGTTTAGCTAGCCATAGGATGCTCTTCCAAATCCAGAGTCACAATCAAGATCTTAATCGCTAAAGGGATAACACACAAATAAGATCCTCTAGGTTCACACAAGAACTGAAACTCAACAACCTCTAGACATGAATAAGTAGAAAACAACATACTCCAAGGTGTAACTCTGCAAAACACCACTCCACCAATGATCTACAATGTGTGTCCAAGTCAATCAACATCATGTAAATTCTGGTAATCTTCCTGTGTCCAAACAAGTGCTCTATACCTCCAATTTCTCTTTGATGTATATGCTACCAG
Source organism: Taxus wallichiana var. yunnanensis (assembly GCA_018340775.1). NCBI lineage: Eukaryota > Viridiplantae > Streptophyta > Pinopsida > Cupressales > Taxaceae > Taxus > Taxus wallichiana. Next base: position 4,112,986 of record CM031240.1, read on the forward strand.
CCACTCATACAACTCTATAGGGAAATAGGAAAAAAAATGTCTCATAGAGCTCATGATACATATTTTTTCAACCCATGTGCATGCATCAAATTCAAGGTCCAATGTTAAATCTATGAGAAAAATCTTCCTCTAAATTCTCTACCCAATCCTCAATGTTGGCCAAAGTCAACCGGTACGTCTTCATCATGCAACATCCTTGCAAATATCTTGAAAAGAGGTCCTGAAAATGGAACCAAAATGTAGTCTTTTATTTTACCAAACAACCCAAGGCATGTTGACACATCACTCAGAAGATTTGAGAGTGCTCACCCAAAGCACACAAGGGTACTAGTCCCTCTTTTATGGAAGCTTTGTCAAGGAGTTAGCATGATAAACACATATATAATCCAAATCCATAACAACCATTCAAAAGTAAAACATAAACATATCTAGATCACAACCATATGCAAGAATGGATTAAACAAGAATCAAGATCAGATTTACCATACAAGATCCATAAATATATGTCAATAACCATTATCCAACCACATAGATCCATTGTATTAATCACTGTAAACACATAAGTTGAATACATACATAAGAGTATCATCATAGTCATGCACACTCATAAAACAACAACATAACCTTACAAGTGGATTCACAATATCTCTAAAACCATGCAAATCAATACATATTTATAGGGTGGGGACTTTCCCTTCACCACCTAAGCATCCTCAAAATAGGTTGCATGCTAAGATATCCCGTCCATGAAAAATGACTAAGTATTTGAACTATGAATTTCCACTGATGTGCCCTTTTCTCTCGCTACACTTCCATGCATTCCTATGCGCCCCATGTCCATGTGCTCAATCCTTATGTGCGTTCAAATACTTAGGCTATAATTCATCAACACTATAGTTTTTTTCAGCCTTTTTATTTTTCTCTTATCATTGTTGACTTCCTCTTATCGTCATCGACCTGTCGGTTGGTTTGCATTTTTTTCTCAATTTATCATTGCATCTATTATCTTATCTCTATTTTAGCATATCTCTGAGCATTTATGTTCAGTTTATCTTTGTATGTTATGTATTCCTTATTTTTAATCATTTTTCTAAACAAGTGGATTGACATCCTTCCTAGGAAGTTCATCACTTCTCAGATCGACTTTGGTTAGACAACCCAATATCAAAATATACTAATCTTGTCTTGTTAGCTATACTTTATGGTGTGTAGGTTATCAAGCTCACCGTGGAAAGGATTTGTGTGCTCGCCTTCCATCACCATCACTATCAAAAAGTGGAGGTAGCCTTAAACCCTTCCATCTTTGGAGTTTCTTGTTTTTTAGCATGTTATTTCATTAACTTCGAACATGAAAAAAATACTCTCAAACAAGATTTTCCTCTACTTTTGCATGCTTTGTTCTATTATTAAACCTTTTGGATGATGAAAAAAACTTCCTTGCATGCTTTCATCTATTTTTAACTCTTCATGCTTCATTTTTGACAAACTATGCTAAAAATAACATCCTGTGTTTGAGAAAAAGCAAAAAAAAATCATGGTTATAATGGTTTTCCCCATTTTTTAGATGCTCCAATAATGATCTTTCACCTATTTCTAACCTTCTCATGCTTTTACATACTCCAATTTTACCTTTTGGATGGATTTAATATCTTAAAAATTAAAATTGGGTCGCAAGATTTTTTTAATTTTCCTTTGTTGCGTGGCCTTTTTTGGGGAATTTTTTCCTTTGTTGTGTGGATTTTTTTGGGGACTTTTTCCTTTATTGCATGGATTTTCTAGGTAATTTTACTCATTGCATGAATTTCCCAAGGGACTTTTTCCTTTGTTGTAATTTTTTTCCGGGTACTTTTTTTTTTTATTACGCGGCTTTCTCAAGGCACTTTTTTTCCTTTTTTGTGCGACTTTTTCCATTATTGAGATTTTTATAGGGAATTTTTTTCATTTGATGAGCGGATTTTTCTCGAGAACTTTTTCCTTTTTACGATGTTTTTTCATAGGACTTTTCCTTTGTTGTGTAGTTTTATCCAAGGAATTTTGTCCTTTGTTGTGCGGATTTTTCTCGGGTACTTTTTTTTCTTTGTTGCATAGATTTTTCCGGACTTTATTCCTTTATTAGTTATGATCAAACACTATTTCTCCTTAATTTTTGATATTTTTCCTCCAATCCAAAATTATTTAAGTATGCAACATGAACAAGTGATCTGAATAAGCATGAGAGCTTATTTGGATAACAATTTGGTGACTTTCTAGGGACATCTACCGCTTAGTGCAAAAATCTATTAAGCCTTGAAGAATCCATTGGGCATGGATTAATGTACAAACCGGTGAAACTTCTTAGATCAGATGGGAACCGAACATATTGTTCAAAATAAAAAATGTGCTAGAGCACTTATTAGAAAACAAACACACCAATAAAGTGCACAAGGCACATAAGAAAGGAAACTAAAACAACAATGTGCATGAAGCACTTAGAGGAAAGTAAACAAAACAACCTACTATATACAAGGGTGAAACATGACCTCAATAACAAAGTTTGAGGTATATCCCATTAACTGGGATAGGCAGCTCATCACCATTCATCTTGGAGAGATGAAAGGCATTTTGTTGTTTACAACATGTAATCAAATATGGTCGACTCTAAAAGAATCAAACTTTGTGTGTCTTCTAGGCTTAGTTCTCTCTTCATCCCACTTAAGCACAATGTCACCCTCTTTGAATGTTCTTGCAGCTATTTTTTTTAATCAAAATACCTCTTTACTTGTGCTTGATGAAGTTCCATTGTTGTCATTGCCTTGTTTCTGATTTCTTCCAACTCCATTAACTCTACAAATCTGATTTCCATCAAATCTTCTTCCATCATCTCCATTTGTTTAATGAGGTTTAGAGTTGGTAACTCATTGGAAATAGGAAACCTTACTTCTCTACCATAGACAAACATGAAAGGAGAATTTCCAATTGATCTTTTAGGAGTAATCCTATTATCCCATAAGGATGATTTCAAATTTTTATGCCATGATATCTAATTTTCTGCCATAGTTCTCTTGATGATTATGATAATATTCTTATTGGTTGACTCATCCAATCCATTCCCTTGAGGGTAATAATTAGATGATGTTGAGATATGAATTCCAAGCTTGACTGCCCATGTACAAATTTTGGTGCCAAGGAATGTTAATGCATTGTATGAGATGATTATTGGGGGATACTTTGAATCTTGTGACTAGACTTTCATAAAAGTATTAAATCAAGGCATGTTTTCCTCTTTCAAAGCCACTACTTCCATCCATATTGTGAAGTAATCTATAGCTGTGAGAATCCATTTATGACCTACACTAGAAGGTGGATTAATCATGCCAATAAAATCTAATCCCCATTGCATGAAAGGTTGATTTACTGAATGGGTTGAAGAGGAAGAGTTGTTAACTTTTATTTCTCTGCAAAATGGAAAACTTTGCACACTTCCTTACCCATGCATGAGAATATTTGAATAAGTTTGGCCAATAATAACCAGCTCTCATAACCTTCAAGGTTGTAGTTCTTGGTGTAAAATGGCCATCGATATACCTCCATGGAATTCTTCCAAAACATGCTCAATCTAATCTGAATCAATGCATCTTAAAATAACTCCATTCACATCTTTTCTAAACAACATGTTATCAATAAGAACATAAGGAATGGATTGTAATCTGAAATACCTCTTTTTTGCTTTGTCTAAACCTTGTGGGAATTGTCCAGTCTAAAGAAAATGGATCATATCTTGGGTCCAACTTTGAGGAAATGAAGGAGAAACTATGTTTGGACCATCTTGAAGCACTAAAATCTAATTTTTTATCATCATGCAAATCTAAATCTAGTTGTTCACACAATCCTCTTCCTCTAACCAACTTAGTGACTTTAATATCAACATCATATTCCATCACTTTTTGATCCAACTTGCTCTTTTCTCATTCAAATCCTTGCTTAAAAGAAACTCTTTAACACTCGGATGGGAAACCATTAAATGAATCTTATTGTTAGAAAACATATGTATGAATTTATTGAGGCTTCTAATGACTGAAAGAAATTGTTTCTCAACAAAAGAATACTTCACCTTGTAATCTTGTAACCCTTGATGAAAAAAGCAATTGGTTGCTCCAATTTGTCATCATTCTACTACACCAACATAGCTGAGATTGTATCAATTACTCCAAAAGCATATAAAATAAAATATCTACTAAAATCAAGATTGAAAAGTGTTGGAGCTTGTGAGATAACGTGTTTAATTTATTTAAAGGCATTCTTTCCCTCTATTTTCTAACTGAAAACCATGTTCTTTTTAACATTGAAGTTAGTGGCCTTACTAAATTTACAAAATTTGGAATGAATCTTCGATAAAATTAATTCTCCTCAAAAAAATTTGCAATGCCTTCTTGTGATTAAGCAAGGACAAGGACAAGATTGAACTCACTTATTCTAGATCAATTGTAATACCTTCCTTTGAAATAATATGACCAAGTAACCTACCCTCATGTACTAAAAACATGCACTTATTTGGATTTAATGAAACACAATATCATTTGATTCTTTCAAAAGGTGTTTGAGATGTACGATATGATCTACAACATGTTTTGATAAAATAGTTATATCATCCAAATAAAAGAGAACGACATTATTAATTAACCCGTGAAACACCAAGTCTATAATGCGTTGAAATGTGGCTCTTAAATTTGACAATCTAAATGACATTTTCCTATACGCATATGTGCGGTGAACGTTATTTTAAGTTGATCTAATTCTTGTACCAAAATTTGATTATAACCAAAATAGCCATCAAGAAATGAGAAACACTCGAACCACTTACCCTTTGTAAAATTTTCTCCATTGATGGTAGTGGGTAATGATATTTTAAAGAAGCTCTATTTAAATATTTGAAATCCACGCATAATTGTATCTCTCCATTATTTTTCCTCACGGGAACCAAATTGGCCACCCATGATGAGTGCTTGACAGGGAAAATAATGTTATCTTTGATCAACTTATCCAATTCTTGCTTCATCAATGGTTCAATTTTAGGATTGATAGGTCTCTATTTTTCAGACTAGTTTTATTTTTAAATCCAATTCTATTGTATGTTGAGCTAAATCCATATTAAAAACCTTTAAGTCACCATAGCTCCATGCAAAACATCATCAAATTCTTGAGCAAGTTGAAAAAAGTAATTTTTTCATCGTTATTACATACCTTTCCCAATTTGAGTGCTTTATCATTACCAATGTTGATTTTTTCGTAATCATCGATTTAATCACTTATTCCAAATTTAATTCATCCCATCACATCTTGCCCATGAGTGATTAAATATTAAATATTTAATTACGCTTCTTCCCATGCATCTTAATCACTTATCCACCCCAAATTTATTCTACCCATGTATCACATCTATTTTTAATCTTCCCTAAGCGGGATATTTTCCCGTAGTCGGGATAAGTCTTATCTTTCTCGAATCAATCAATTTGGCCATCTCGGGAGTCTTTTCCGCGATCGGCGCCGACCCATATGGTCGGCGCCGATTTTCTAGGAGCGGCGCCGATTATAAAAGCAAGTCCAGAACTCAGTTCTAGGGACCGAAGAGAGAGACGAAGAGAGTGAAGAGACCGAGAAGAGATTGCGAACGAGGGCGAAAAAGCGAGCGAGCGAAAGATACGAGGTTGAGAGAAGAGAGATCTTCTTAGCATCAATTGTATCAAATTAGGGCGATCTGTCCAAATCAATCCCGAGAGGAGCACCATTACTCTGTCCTCATATCGACATCACACACCACCATCATCATCGGGTGACTCTGTTCCGATGTCTCTCAACTTGGCACATCCAATGAGACCACATTCACCTTCCAATTCCCGAATCTTGTCGCCACATCCACGATTGGTGATCTGTCTCGATCGGCGCCGATCTTATCGATCGGCGCGCCGATCCCCCTCAATCGACGCGACCGGTCTCGATCGGCCGATTCTACCCGGTCGGCGCGATTTATCTGCGAGATAGGTAAAGGATACGGTAACACAAATCCGGCATTTATTTCATAGTTCCTGTTTTTTACGTACTTTACTGTCTGTGTTTAGATTACATCTTATTCTTTAATCGATCGAAAATCTAGTCTTTATTTACATCTTTTATCATGTATGCTTCTTTTCTTAATTGAAAACGTGGTGACATCCGCCGAGGAAGCTTATCGCTTCTCGGACCCTTCTCAGGCGAGTCCACTAAAATATCTTTTAACGTGGTCTTTTACGTCAAGCATCGGTGTTTTACAGGTTATTCGGATCTATTGTGCGAATTGCTCGTGTGCGCCCGTCTTATCTACATCGGCTTCCTCATCCGTCTACATCTTCATCAGGTATCAATTTCATTGAGGTTTTTCAGGGTTTTTGTGTTTAGTTTGGTGCATTAACTTGGACAGGTAACAAGCGCGAAAATTCTTGATCTACATTACACAGCACGCCGGTGGGACTTAACCAAAGTCCCTTATTGGTAAGTTCATTTCTTTTCTAGTTTTGAACTTTGTTCCTTTTCTTCACTGATTTCTATCAGTCCTATTTGAGCATTTCAGTTCATCATTTCAATCTTGCTTTTAGGTGAAATCATTATCTTGAAATTTTTCTATTTCCTTAAAATAGAAATTTTTCGTTTCGCCATTATCTGGATGTATCTTTCCGGATCTTGTTTGTTGTTTGCTTGATCTTTTCTTGCGGAGCACTTTGCTTGTTCGTGGGATTGTTCGAGGGGAAGAGCTCAACAACGCGCTTTTTGAAGTCCACACACCTTGGAGAGCTAAACCTACAGGTATTCCTCTTTTTCGGTGTTTTCTCCTTTTTAGGATTTCTTTGTTGGTTGTCTATCACATCCAAACACTTCAGTTTTTGGTGCTTAAAAAGAACCTAATCGCATTTGGGAAAGAATCTTGTTTGGCTTGTTTTCATCGAAATCAAACACTTCATTTTTAAGTGCTTAAAAGAACATTTTCTTTGTCATTCTTTGCATGCTTTTCATCTAGTTTTAAATAGGTTGGAAAAATTGATCAAAATCGGTAGTGACACTATTTGATTTTTATTTTTCACCCTTGCACACAAAGCCAAAATCACTAGGTATAAAGCATCTAAACAAAACTCCTTCCACGGCCTCGCCTACTTGGAAGTGATATCCAAGAGAGGAGAGAGCCTACGCGGTACTCGGGCCGCGCTATAAATTCACGGAAGATTTTGGTATATATTGGCAAAGCACCCGACTCCCTTATCGCGGCGGTGTGTGAAGTGCGGGGTAGGCCCCTATATCAAGCCACGTCTGCCGGTCTTTTCTTGAAGTGCCTTCTTCGGACTCCTCACCACACATTACCCAAACCATCCCTAGTTTGGCTATCGAGTAGTTCTGTTCTAAAAGCCTTCCTAACATTTTCTTTTCTTAAAAGCATCAAAATTTAAAGGAGATAATCACTTGCGCTGCTTGAATTGTTTGTGCATTAGTTAGGACAATCTTCTTTCTTGCTTGTTTATGACGGTTATCACCCGGTCACAATCTAGGAAAATGGCCCAACAGGTTCCTTCTTCCTCCGAAATCACCACCAGCGTGGATGTTTCGGCACCCCTCCAATCTTCCTCGGGACCGCTGTTAGTTGGTTCCCCCTCATGGTCGTATAATCCCTTCTATCAAACCAAAGCGCCTCCATCACGTCCAGCTTCTCCTAGTCCCTCCGAGATATCATCTGGCTCGGAGTATGTTCCTCGCGGGGATCCTGAATTTCAGGCTTTCCTCGATCGCAATCCAATAGCCCTCATGGACTACCTAGTACACAAGTCGATCCAAATATCTGACCAAGACCCACCAATCCGACAAGTGTACAATTATCCTCGTGGATCATCCCAGGCCTTTGTAGAGCAGTTTGCACCATCTCTCTTGCCTCGAGCCACGGAGAAGGGCGAGGCCCCTATGCCTCCCTTTTCTCTTCCACCTACCATGTCGACTAGTTCTCAATTAGTCTTACCTATCCCTAACACCTGCAGTTACCTCGAATATTCCACAACCCATTTCTGAGAGGTCTTCTGCCCTGGCTATAATGAATGCGTCTGCACACCACACATTGCCGTCAATTCGTCTATGCCCTCCATCGTGTCCCAAGGTCAGTATCACTTCATGAGCCAACCCCCTCCGAATAGTCAGTTGGCTCCTACTTCTCGTCCTCCAGGGAATCTTTCTTCCAATATTCCAGCAACTGTGACCTTCGCCCATCCCCTAACATCGGCACCCTTAATACCTAACCGGTAGTAGAGGTCCCTTTCAGGTCTTGTTCCCCAACATGTCCAATCTAACCAACACCCATGTTCCTCAATCTGTCCCTATTCAATCAACAAACATAGGAGTCCACCAATCACAGGTTCCATCCGTCACCCAACCTATATTTTCTCAACCACTTATTATCTCACAGCCTGCCTATACGCAAGCTGCCTCACAGCAAATACCCCACCCGGTGTCACCCAGAACACCTGGTTATTCCTCTTATCATCCTATCCAACAACAGATGAATCCCCCATTGACATCTCAACAACATCCACCACTTGCTTCTTATGTAGGACATACCAATGTACCTCCTCCCCAATCCGACGTAGTTCAAATTCTCTTCAAGAAAATTGCAGACTTGGAAGCCTCCACAAAAGGAACCCGTCCTTCATACTCCTTTGAAGAAGTGTGCAATGAACCCATTCATCCTTCGGTGGCTTTTAAGCCTTATCCTCCCCAATGGGAACTTCCCAAATTCTCAAAATTTCATAGCCGGGAAGACCCCCAACAACATCTGCGAGCATTCAAACATGCTTGCTACCTCATCGTCCAGGATCAGGAACTCATGCTCCGTACCTTTCCTATGTCTCTAGCGGGTCCCGCTTTGGACTGGTACAATAATATTCCTCAACATTCCTTATTTTCTTTCTCTCAATTGGCCCAGATGTTTGTTGAAAACTTTTCAATAAATATTGCGCATAAGATCTCAATTACAGATCTTTACTGACATTCGCCAATTCGACGATGAGTCTATTGCGAGACTTTGTCGCTCGTTGGAGAGGGATAATCAACCAATTGTCTTTCTCCCTTCCTCAATCCCAACAGATCGAGTTGTTCACCCGATCTTGCGCTAGTCACATTTCTTCCACGTTAAGGATCCAAACTTTTCATACCTTCGAAGAAGCCTTCACGATGGCACGCAAACTTGAATCTCGTGCCATTGAACAAGGAAAACTAAAACTTCGCTCCAAATCTAAACCAGATTTCTCTCGGTTCACCAAACCAAATTCTTTCCCTCCTAAAGATAAGAATCAAGGGTCCACAAATGCTATCGTATTAAAAACATCAAGAACCGATAGTACTCCTAATCAACCACCACGAAGAGACCCTTCATCTTCTTAAGTAAAGGGCTTCATCATCTCGATCCTTTGCTCCCTTGGGGGAATCATATGCCTCTATCTTAGAAAAAATGTTGGAAGTTCGCATGATCGAACTTCCACCCATTAGGGATATTGATGAAAGCCGAGAACGCCCATTCTGGTATAGGGAAAACGATTTCTGTCATTATCACAGAACCAGGGTCATGACATCGAGCGATGCGAGACTTTCAAAAACCTTGTCCAAAAATTCATTGATAAAGGCGAGCTCATTCTAGATAACCCAAATGCTCCCCCAAATCAGGCGCTTGATGTTTTTAAACAACCCTTCCCCAATCATGCCCCAAATCATAATTCTTCGGAATCTCAAAAACCAAACACCCACACTATCAACTTCATTTCTCTTGAAGAATCTTCTTACGAAACCAATCGTCATCTACAAACCCATCATCGAATCGAACCCTCTTCCACTTCATCAATCACTTTGGAATTCCTCTATCTTGGATGGCCCACCTTTGAATATTCCTACATTACTAAGCACGGAGTCATCTCTCTCCGCTCCTTTGTCCGATCTCCCATCCATACCCGAGACAGTGTCTTCCTCATCTGTCTCATCATCAGACATCCTTTCAATGCTCGAGGCAATTACATCCCTTCGAGTTTCCACTTGAACACATCCACTTACATTTGCTCCCATTCCCACTTTACAACTATGCCCTTGGTGAACATACCTATCATTGTGCCAACTTCAACGGAAGCATCTTCAATTTTGACCCTTCCTATCTCTTTTCCTACAGTAGTTTCACCCATGATTACTGCATCAAGTAGTCCCTTCGCAGAAACTGCTTCGTCATCACCCCCTTCTTCCATCACCAATGTTACTTCACCTATTCAGGAAAAATCAAAAGAAGTAGCACCAACACCTATACACTCGGTTCCTGAACCTAAACCGAGACAACCAAAATCTAACATTACACCATCAGTATCTCCCCATTTGCTTCCCCCAAAAAGGTTACAATCACCTTATGCCGTTGAAGTCGTCACCATCCCTGAAAAAGGAAAGCCCATATTTCGGACCATCAAAACTCTTGGTGCTCTTCCACAAAAATCTCTCTCCACGCCTCATAAACGATTGGATTTGCCCATTTGAAGGCGTCTTCTTCTACACACTTATCAAAGCCATCATCTTCTTCCACAACACATTCTTCATCAATACCCCGAAAAGTAGACTTACCTACTAAAAAGACGTCACCTCTTCTATCAGGATCATCATCTTCATTACCAAAAACCAAGGCACCCTATCTCCCTCCAATCTCATCTACTTTGGGAGCTTCTTCCTCTTCTAAACCAACATTATCTAAATCATCAGTACATTCGACCAAGCAACCCCCTTTGTCTCCAAAGACCGCAAAATTTGTCGCATATCCCTCATCTTCAAAATCTATTTTAGGGGCTCCTCCTCCACCAAAGTCAATCATGTCTCACTTGCTCCCATCTCAAGTGCCCAAGACTGCTCCTCCAAATGTCCAAACAAACAAGAGGATCCCTAAAGAGACTGTTAAACCTAACATGCAAGTTCTTTTACCTCGGCAGTCGATTAAGGTAAAAGAACCATCTTCATCATCTCTATCCTCCTCTTCGTCTACCGGATTCTATCACGAAATCCTTCATCAACTCATCCAATCTTCATCCATAACCCTTCCTCCGATTAAACCTTATAATCCTAAAGGAGTGAAACCTACTTGGTTTAACTCGATCGATTTGTGCTTACCACCGTCCGGGTCATGACAACTTTGAGGGTGTAAAGCTCTTGAAGCCGTTATCAAGACCTTACGGAAGAAAGTGACCTTTTGCTGGAGGAGGAGGAACAAGTACCTCCTGTCACCTTAGCCCCATCCAAACCTCAACCATCCACTCAGACCTCTAGTGGTTCCATCCCACTTGATCTTCCACCTTCCCAAATTGACACAATCCATATCGCCACTAGAACCCAACACTATGATAACCCATCTTCATCTTCAGCATCTCGACCACGAGTTGTCATTTCTGCAGCCCCTGAAGGCGTTTCTCCTTCCTCATCAGCCCCACGACCCAGGGTCTCTATTCGTGCTGCACCTCGGGCTCAAGTTCCCGTGTCTGTTGAGGAGAGTGTTATGAAACAACTCACCCAGGCTCCGGTCAAAATGTCTCTTTTTGACCTCATCCAATCCTCTCCACAACATCGCCAAGCTTTGATTGATAATCTGCGTCGCATCGCAGTGAATTCCGATGAGCCCCAGCCCTTCGAGTTGGTTGTTGGACTGAATAGACCATCAACTACCATTTCTTTTGAAGATTCAGAAATTCCTTCTCTTTCTTCCGAAGATTTGGAGGCTCCCCTCTTCATCACAGTCCAAATCAATAACACTACCTTAAAACGTGTTATGATCGATAGTGGAGCTGCACTCAACGTCATCTCCTCGCACACATTCGAACAACTTAAGTTACCAAAGAATGTGGTGTCACCCCCACCTTTCGCCCTTCGATCATTTAACGATCAGCTAGCAGTCACTCTAGGAACTGTGGTCTTACCCATTCGAGTAGGTAAGAAGCTGCTTCATGAACTCTTCTACATCGTCGAAGGAAAGTTCCACTATAACATGATCCTCGGACGCTCCTGGATTCGCGCAATGCATTGTGTCCCATCCACCCTCCATCGATGCCTAAAATATCAATATGAGGGCAAAATATATACTCATCCAGGAGATCCTTTTCCTTCCGCACAATGCGACATGACCACAAGGTCTGCCCCTTTAAAAGAAAATCCATGTTCTCCTGACGGGGCCTCATCTTCTTCTATACCTGCAACCAAACTACCGGATTTACAAAATCTAGAAGAGACATTGCAGCGTTTCTCACTAGGAGAGCTTCCTCTCTTTTCTTTTGATGCCCATCTCAAACCTAATGAGTATGGTAGACCAGACAAACAACCTGAATATCAACCAGGTCTCGGTCGCATCGTCACCATTGGTCTGCCCAATCAACAGACCAATTTCATCTACGGTGGTCTTGATACGCCTTATTATCGCCCGGATTCTCCTCCTAGAGCCAAACCTTATCTAACAGGGTTTGATTATCTACAGAATCCCACGTTTGCAAAAACTTATCTATATCGATGCGCGTGGAAAGGTTTTGGCCTTGGAAAATATGAACAAGGTATACATGACCTCAAATCCATTCCTACTCTCATGCCACATCAGAAATTTGGTTTAGGATTTAAACCTCTTTCGAAAGCCACCGTCACTATTCTTGATGAGCCTCTTCCTACTGAAGAACCATCTTCCCCCACTAAATCAGAAGCATCACTTGATGTGGACGATGACATTTCCATCCCACCTAACTTTTTTTTTTTGATCAATACCATTTCCTTAGGGCCGTTAGCCTATGAGACTAACAATCGGTCCGCTTCTATACCATTAATCTTCCCTGAAATAGTTGGAGACGACTCTCCCACTATCAACACTATCCACTGTGCGGATGATGATTCCGTCCTCACCTATCTAGGAGCAGAGGATTCTTATCTTCCCAAGACTATTCCTTCTGACACGTCTACCCTTCTCAACGAAGCCACTATCGACCTTAATATAGGGACTTCTGAAGACCCTCGCATCATTAAGGTCGGCCAATCCCTTAATCCACAGGAATTAGGGGACTTTACCACTTTTCTTTCCAAACATCGTCAAGCCTTTGCTTGGTCATACGAGGATATGCGAGGACTCGATCCCGATATTGTGGTCCACAATATCGTTACCCTTCCCAACATCAAACCAGTTAAGCAAAAATTGCGTAAGATGCACCCTAGAGTAGCCCTTCTTGTCAAAGAAGAGTTACAACGCTTGCTCTCGGCTAGCTTCATCCAACCCATCGATTATCCACGATGGGTGTCGATGTAGTACCGATAACTAAGGCTCTTTGGGAAGATTCGAATTTGTACCGACTTCCGGGATCTTAATCTTGCCTGTCCAAAGGATGATTTTCCTCTTCCTAATATCGACCAACTCGTAGATTTAACTGCGGGTCATGAGATGCTTTCTCTTATGGATGGTTTCTCCGGATATAATCAAATCCTCATCGCACCAGAAGACCAACATAAGACTTCCTTCATAACTCCTTGGGGGACCTTTTGCTATCGTGTCATGCCTTTTGGCCTTAAGAACGCGGGAGCAACCTATCAACGAGCAATGACATACATCTTCCATGATCTCTTACACAAAACTGTGGAGGATTATGTTGATCTCTCCTCGCAGTCCAGCGTCGTCGGGATCATCTTTTCATCCTTGCACCTCTCTTTGAGAGGCTTATCCGCTCTGTCTTCGTCTAAATCCAGCTAAGTGCGTGTTTGGCGTTCTCAGCTTTGTAAACTTTTAGGTTTTATCATTTCCATCGGGGTATTGAAGTCGACCCCACAAAAATAAAAGCTATCCTTGAGATGCCTCCCCGTCTAACTTAAAGCAACTCCATGCGAGTCTCGAGGGCGTCTTGATCGGTGCGTCGTTTTATCTCCCAATTGTCGGACCGTTGTCAACCTTTTCACCATCTTCTCCGTAAGAATGTTCATTTTGAATGGGATGAGCATTGCCAAAAGGCCTTTGATGATCTCAAAGCTTATCTTCTTTCTCCACCCGTGCTTACACCTCCACGCGAGGGGGAGCCTTTCTATCTTTATATCTCTGTGACTGACCATGCTCTGGGAGCCATGATCTCGCATCGGGACACTTGTGGTAAAGAACAAGCTGTCTATTACATCAGTCGCACCCTCCATGAGTATGAAACACGTTACTCCGAAGCTGAAAAACTATGTTGTGCTCTCTTCTTCGCAACTTCTAAGCTTCGTCATTATCTCCTTAATCACAAAACTTACATTGTCACAAGTGTCAATCCCCTCAAGACAATCCATGCAAAACCTTATCACAATGATCGCATCACTCGTTGGCTTATGCTCATGGTGAGTTTGACCTCGAGTTTATCCCAAAAAGTCTATCAAGGGTCGGGTTATTGCGATCAATTAGTGATGCTCCTCTTAGGACACTCAAGACCCCCTTGCTCAATTTCCCGATGAGTATATCCAACAAATTGATTTTGGTCTATCTCCATTTAAAGTAAAGCTCTTCTTTGATGGATCCAAATGCCAGCAAGGGGGAGGTGCGGGTTTTGTGATGATTCCTCCTTGGGGTACGCCTATCCCAGTTGCACACAAATTAAACTTTGAGTGCACCAATAATATGGTGAGTCTGAAGCTCTTGTCTTAGGTCTTGAAAATGCCATTAATCTCGGCGCTCGTCATATTGACATCTTCGGTGATTACGAACTCATCGTTAATCGAGTCACGGGTGTCTATCAATGCAAGAATGATATCCTTCAAAAATATCGTGACATCGTTCTTGCCCAACTCCAATCTTTCGATAAGTTCACTATCCAAGCCATTCCTCGTCTTTATGCCAAATCGATTCGCGGATACCATGGCCTCTTTAGCCTCCCTTATCCCGCCTTTTACCGAAGACTCGCGTCTTTATGTGGCTGTGCAACGATTAGATCAACCATCTCATCTTGGGCAACTAACGTCAATCAATGCTGTCACAACCCATACTCAGGATGAGTGGTATCAGCAGATTGTTGATTATCTATCTCATTCGATCCTTCCTCCAATCGACTTCCCGATGGTAGAAGGTCTTTTGTCCAACGCGCCAATCGCTATACTATCCTAGGCGGGATTCTTTACAAACGCGGCTTTGATGGTATTTTGCTTCGATGCCTCAAAACCCATGAATCATCTAAAGCTATCCAGGAGGTCCATGACGGTATCTGTGGTGGACATTTTAGTGGCTTAGTGTGGCCTAGCGTATTTTACGTTTGGGATATTATTGGCCTTCTCTTAATCAAGATTGTTGTGAATACACTAAGAAGTGCGTCAAGTGTCAGCAACATTCCAATCTCACGCACATCCCTAGTCAGGCTTTGCAACCTGCGGCGGATTTGTGGCCTTTTTCGCAGTGGGGTCTTGATCTTATTGGTCTCATCAATCCTCGTTCTTCACAACGTCATCATTCTATCATTACCGCCACTGAGTACTTTACTAAGTGGGTAGAAGCTATCCCTCTTTCTTCAACAAAGGCTAAACCCATAGTTGATTTCGTCTATCAACACATCATTTGTCGCTTTGGCGTTCCACACAAGCTAATCACAGATAATGGTAAGTCTTTCAAGAATGCTGATTTGCAGAATCTCTGCAATGCTTTCAATATCAAGCTCAGTTTTTCTTCTCCATACTATCCTCAAGCTAATGGTCAAGCCGAAGCGTCAATAAAACTTTGCGTAATATCCTCATGAGTAACTAGTCGAGCTGGTAGGGATTGGCATCTACATATCCCTTTTGCTCTCTGGGCTTATCGGACTAGCATTCGTACTCCTACTGGTGCTACTCCCTTCTCTCTCGTCTATGGGTCTGAGGTCGTCCTTCCTTTGGAGGTCCAAATCCCATCTCTCCGTGTTTCTCTCAGAGAATTTGTCTCCGATGAGGATTATCGTCAAAATCGTCTAGCACAACTTGAATTATTAGATGAGCGGCGTCTTAACGCTCTTGAGCATCATCAAGTCTATCTCGAGCGTGTCAAACGTGCTTATAACAAGCACTTGCAACACCGTGACTTCAAAATTGGTGATCTTGTTCTTAAGGAAAATCAAAATGTCACTACACTCGAAAGGAGTCAACGTGGTAAGTTTGCTCCCAATTGGATGGGCCCCTACATTATCACTCATAAATATGGGTCTGGGGCTTATCGTTTATCTTCCATGGATGGTATCCCTGAAGCGGAACCTCTTAATGCTTTGCATTTACGGCCCTTCTATTGTTAAAATCTATCTTACACAAATCTAGTCGCAACTCAGATCTTTCATCCGTCCTAATAACCAGTCATCTACTTTTGTGGTGATTTGAAATCGTGTGGTTCTCCGCCTATTGCCTCATCTACCTTAAATATGAGTATCGCGGCTCTACTCATTGCACGTTTCTTTTGGATATGTTCCTCCTCATGGTAGGAATACCTTAATCACCACTTCATCTGTCCCAAGTACTTATCTTAATTGGATCTACTCGGGGCATGAGTACATGTTCTTCTATGCTCTCTTCCCCTCCATCTGATCTATCTAGGTCTAAACTCAGCTTCTTTCAAAAAGTTTCAAAAAAAAAAAAAAAAAAAAAAAAAAAAAAGATGCTATCCAAAAGATAGACTGATCCCTCGAAGGACAGCTATCCATATATTACCAAGTGAATCAAAAATTCTAAAAATATAGACCATACCCTCGAAGGATGGCTATCATTCAAATTCAAAATACAGACCGCTCCCTTGAAGGACGGCTGTTTCTCAAAGAAATATTCAAGGCTTCTTGTAATCAATCAGCCTTCCAGTCAGTTTATACACTTTTTAGCATCACTGAAAGACTTCCCGCATCGATCAGTCTTTCCATATCAAGCAAACTTCCCGCATTGATCAGTTTGCTTTTCTGTCAAAATCATGAAGCTGAGATTTAGGACCTTTTGTCGATCATATGGAGAATCCTATTTCCCCACTATGGACATGTATTCTGTCCCTTGTAAGTTCCGACAAGATACTTACTTACTTTTCTTTCCGTTTCTATCCTAGATCTGGTTTGCGACTAGTTAGTGTCAGATTTATTTTAATCTTATATAGGGCCTTGTATGCTTGGTCTTTTGGTTTCCTTTCTGGATTTTATCTATGTTCGGTTGGAAGTCCAACTTATCATTTTCTTCTTCTCAGAGTATCTTCTCTTCTAAGTCACGGTTGTTTCCACTTTCATCTTTGGCTCTTGCGAGAGTATTCCCCATTTCTTTGTCTTACAACCACTGTTAAATTGGCATTTCACATGTTAATTAAATCAAAATTTATCTTATCAAAATTCCTCTTATCTATCAAAACATCTATCTTTTTCATTTCTCATTAAAATTACATCTATATCTAACACATATCTATCTATCCATCAAAATATCAAAAAATACGTACATCTAAGGTACATTACATCTATCTATATCTAATCCATACATCAAAAATACATCTATATATCTATCCATCAAAATATTTAAACACATGTACATCCAAGTTACATCATCTATCCATCTATATCCATCATCACATATATCATCTATCGGTCTATATCTATCCATCACATCTATTTTATCCACATTTCAATCTATCTAATCACATCTATTTCTATCATCTATCATCTATATCTCTATCCAATCACATCTATTTTATCCTCTATCTATATCCATCCATCCATCTATATCCAAAATTAAAAGCATGAGTACAATTATATGACAAATAACGTGATCATCTATATATACATGTGTGTTTATACAAAAATGGGTGGCTTCTAATCAAGCCATCTATCTGATGCCTTCCATCGAGGCTACATCACTACATGGATACCAAATCTATCAATCACATCTATCCATCTATCCATCAAAAAACATCTAAAAACTTGTCCATCCAAGTAACATTCCATCTATCTATATCTATTTCTCATCCAAATTAAATCCACATATCAATCACATCAAGTTACATCCGTCTCTATCTATCCTCTATGTCTATCCCATCACATCTATTCATCATCTATCGGTCGGTGTCTATATCATCATCTATCATCTCTTCGATTTATACTCATTTTTTCCGTGGATTGCGGTATCGCTTCTCCCGTCGTTTACTTCCATCTGCTAATATCTTTGCCATAGTGTGTTGATGCTTGGCTTATCTATCTGATCATTGTGATGTGCTGAATTTTGCCTTTTGGCACCTCTTTTCGATATCCTTGTCTATTTCGAGTTTGTTCCCTTTGCGTGGAGCACTCGCCTTTTGTTTGGCCGCTTAGAGTTACGCGGGTCTGTAGGCACTAACGTCGTCTGATTTATGGACCGTCTAGTTGTCCCTACCAATGTGTCTCTCTTTAGATGCTGACTATTTTTGCAGTTCTCCTTACACTCATGGAGTGCAGCAGAGGCACTAACGTCGTCTCATGAGGAGACCGGCTAGTTTTCCCTACCAATGTGTGAGTTCCTTAGGTTCTTTGCCCTTTTGTTTATTTTTTGTGCGTCATCAATGATCGGATCTACTCAGGATATCCATCTTGGGGCATCCTGCATTTTCATCTACCTCTTTCAAACTCGGGATCGTCTACATTACTATCATCCATCCCATCCCTAGTTTGAGGGGATCACATCACCACAAATTCTTCTCTTCTTCCATCTCCTTGTTTTTGTCTCATAACCTTGCTTATCGCAAG
This sequence comes from Taxus wallichiana var. yunnanensis, assembly GCA_018340775.1. Lineage (NCBI taxonomy): Eukaryota > Viridiplantae > Streptophyta > Pinopsida > Cupressales > Taxaceae > Taxus > Taxus wallichiana. The sequence continues at coordinate 4,131,720 of CM031240.1, forward strand.
TTACTTGACAAAAAGGGGCAAAATGTAGACACCTAAAATTGGTTTCTCAATTTAGTGTCCCTCACATTCGTTTACTTGCTTAGGTAACCTGGGGCACGTTTACGTCACCAACTATCCCCTTGGGATATTATCCAATTTGTGATTTAATCACTTATTCCAAATTTAATTCATCCCATCACATCTTGCCCATGAGTGATTAAATATTAAATATTTAATTACGCTTCTTCCCATGCATCTTAATCACTTATCCACCCCAAATTTATTCTACCCATGTATCACATCTATTTTTAATCTTCCCTAAGCGGGATATTTTCCCATAGTCGGGATAAGTCTTATCTTTCTCGAATCAATCAATTTGGCCATCTCGGGAGTCTTTTCCGCGATCGGCGCCGACCCATATGGTCGGCGCCGATTTTCTAGGAGCGGCGCCGATTATAAAAGCAAGTCCAGAACTCAGTTCTAGGACCGAAGAGAGACCGAAGAGAGTGAAGAGACCGAAGAAGAGATTACGAACGAGCGAAAAAGCGCGCAGAGAGCGAAAGATACAGGTTGAGAGAAAGAGAGATCTTCTTAGCATCAATTGTATCAAATTAGGGCAGATCCTGTCCGAATCAATCCCTGAGAGGAGCACCGTTACTCTGTCCCTGTCATATCAGCATCGTACACCACCATCTATCATCTGGTGACTCTGTTCCAGTGTCTCGCCAACTTCGGCACATCCAGCAGACCACATTCACCTTCCAATTCCCGAATCTTGTCGCACAGTCCCTGATTGACTGATCTGTCTCCAGTCGACGCCGATCTTATCCAGTCGACGCCGATCCCCCTCAATCGACGCCGACCAGTCTCAATCGACGCCGATTCTACCCAGTCGACGCCGATTTATCTGCAGATAGGTAAAAGGATACAGGTAACACAAATCCAGCATTTATTTCATAGTTCCCTGTTTTCTGTACTTTCTGTCTGCTGTTTAGATTCTGTCTTATTACTGCAATCAGAAAATCTAGTCTTTATTTACATCTTTTATCATGTATGCTTCTTTTCTTAATTGAAAACGTGGACTGACATCCGCCGAGGAAGCTTATCGCTTCTCGGACCCGCTTCTCGGGCAGTCCACTAAAATATCTTTTAACGTGGTCTTTTTCTGTCAAGCATCGGTGTTTTACAGGTTATTCGGATCTATTGTGCGAATTGCTCGTGTGCGCCCGTCTTATCTACATCGGCTTCCTCATCCGTCTACATCTTCATCAGGTATCAATTTCATTGAGGTTTATCAATTCTATTTCAAAATTTTGAAAATAATTCAATTTGTTTCACCTTATTATGAAGAAACAACAACACCATTCATATGCAATCAACAAAGGAACACATAGGAAGACAAAATTTAATGTGGGAAACCCTTGAAGGGATAAAAACCCACTGAAACTAATGCACTAAGCTAGACAATTTTTCCAATGAGAAATTACAAATATTTCAAACTTGTTGAGCACCTACTCAACTTGAGCACCAACTCCAAAATCTGATCAAGCACCTACTTGACAATTTTTCAAGCTACAACTTGCATAGAAGCACCTACTTCTCAATTTTCTAAGCTCCTACTTAGAATTGACAAAAAAATTATCACTCTTACTTGACATAGTTTCTTAAACAACAGATAGTGATCTCTAAATTAGCTCATTCACTCTTCTGCACCTTCACTCATCTATTTTCATTAATCCTCACACCTTGTCAACTCTATCTTCATAAATAAGTTTTCATGCATAATAAGGTTCTTATATCATCAAGGAAGACATCTTAAAAATACTTTTACACTTCACCTTCATCAATCCTTCACTTAATCACACTTGAACGCATATAAGGAAGATAGGTAACATCACTTAAAAATTGTGTCTTTTGCAATCATTGCTTCAACTTGATGTAAGTTTCATGTACACTATTTGTAGGTCTTTTCAATGTGCTATGATATGAATGATGATCAAGGAAAGCTCCCAAAATCCTAGACCTTTTGAATTCACTGGAAAATATTCCTTTCTAACCCCAAAGCACCCAGCTGACTTGTAATGGCTATGCAGACTTTTGTCCTATTCTCCAATATAGGAATCTTGTCTTGTAGAAAAATGAAGAATGTACCAAGTGTTATGAGCATGTAGGAATGTTACATAAACCTTTCTTTATCTCTTTAACTCCTTTACGTGACTTACATGCCACCATTTCATTTTAATGCTTCCCTTGACCTCATATGCACAACTAGGTGCAAGTGCTTCACACAATAGTCTTCAACTATGGAGAATGAGGAGATTTATGAGCTCAAACCTTGCATTACATTAAGGAGGAATGTATTTTTAGAAGGTTTACACCACCACTATGAGCTTGGAGATTACCATATTAGAGCATGGGGCCTTTTATTCAACTCTCCTTCACATCCTTCAAACACATAGTCAAGGAGGACCTAAAAATAACTCAATGAGATGTTTCATCAAACTTGATGTATGAGTCTTCACAAATTTTTAAATCTTGAACACAATGGTATGTGATCTCTAGATCACCTTCAAATGCAAAGATTAACTCTATAAGTTTCAATCACTAAAGAAGACACTGATTTGAACAAGAAACTATTTAGGATTTTCAAACACAAAAGTTTGGCTTCACAGATGAGATGGTTATGCACTCAAACACACATCCATGGCTCTAAAATCACTTTTATGGAAAACTCTAGGTCTTGAGAAACTCACTAGGTCCATATCTTGTTTCATCTCAAGCCAAAAAGATCTAACAAGCATGCTTTTCAAGAAACATACAGGTTGAGATTTCAAACTCCAAGAGCCAATCTTGCTCCACCTTGCATATTACATACCAAACCTTAGTTTCATGGAAAACCATTGTATAGAAACTTGAGAAAGAACCTACCTTCCATGATCAACTTATCTTCTACATGGAATAAATTAAAAATACTAACTTTGCATGTTCAATACACATACCTCCTTGATTGTCGCACCATGATAGTTTTGAGCCATCAGTGCAAGAACACAAAGACACTTCATCTCATCATGTCATGAGATTGAACACATTCTATTGACCTATACCACCTGTACATGCTCATATAGTAATTGAAAAAAGTATTTCATCAAGATTCTCTCATACTCAAAAGACTAGTTTTTGACATGTTTAGCCCTTAGCAGGTAGGTGAAAAATATTTAAAAGGATCACTCAAATTTTACACATAAAGACAATAATATTTTCATGGAAATCAAAGACATGTCCCATAAAACCTTCCACATCATTATTTTCATCTTGAAACCTTTTGGACAAGATTGTATAAGCAAAACCTTGTAAATCAAGGGTTAAAATGTGATTTGTATAATGAATCATATAAGGGTCACTTGGATTCTTAGGAAAGTTCCCTACACACAACGCATGCTCGCATTGGCTTTTATGGTGTAGCCTGATTTTGCTTCATACACCTTGTTGGGTCCTTGAACTAGGCCTAAATGAGCTATTTTACACAATGAATCATAATACATGACCTATTCTCCATTATAGAATCCCTTACACATTCTTGAAGCAACATTACAAACCCCAAATGTAGGATATATGAATCATAAAGTGAAGTACACACCAAGCTTACCTATTTTTCATACACCCCTTAAACTTGGTGAACACCAACTAAGCACTAAACACCATCAAGAATACCACATTCTTGAATCAGCTTCTCAAGAAAACACATTGAAACCACCATGTGAATGCACTACCAATCAACCTTCATGCTCTTGAAGTGTTGACACTCATCATTCACTCTTTTGCCATTAATGTGCCATATAAATGACAACAACATCAAGAAAAGGTTCAACAATCTCCCCTTTGGTATTGATGGAAAAAACACCAGAAACTTTGATGATAAACATTCATATCAACACCTTCTAAGCTCTTTACTTGTTTCTAAAGACATTCTCCCCCTTTAACATCCATGACAAAGGTTCATTCAGCAAATGACATGCAAACAATCAATAATAAGGCATATGATTACCTCTTGAAGCTCCCCCTTGGATTAGGCTTGAAATTTTTCTCCATTCAAAGCTTAAGATGATTCTTGACCTGTTCACCAATCAGATTTAATGCTCCCCCTGAACCTATTCTCTTCAAACTTAGACTTTTCACTCTTTTCACATGTATTCCTTTGATCTTCTCAACTTGTACCTTGAACTAGTGAACTAGATCCCCCTGTTTTGACACTTCTTAAGTCTTCTTAGAGAAAATGTGGTACTTGAGTTGTTCCCTTTGATGACTTGAAACATTTAGTGATTGTTTGGGGCATGGATCACCCCAATTTGTGTCTTAAATGCTCAAAATATGCTTTTGCTAGAGGTTTTGTCATGATATCTTCTACCTCCTCCTTTGTTAATACATGTTCAAGCTTGATCCTCTTCTCACTCACTTGTTCACTCAATAAATGGTACTTGATTGGTATAAATGCTTTATCTTGGAGTGCATTAATGGATTCTTAGACACACTTATAACACTTGTGCTATCATAATACAAAGGTATAGGACCATCATTTTCAACTTTATAGTCTTCAAGATTTTTCTTCATCCACATCACTTGAGAACAACATAAGGTTGTTTCTACATACTCATCTTCACACATGGATAGGGCTACAAGAGATTGCTTCTTACTTAGCCAAGACACAAAACACTTACCTACAAAGAACTCCACCACTTGTGTTCTTCATGTCATCAATTCTACCTACCCAATCTGCATCTGTGAAAGATTTTATCTCAAACTCATTACCTTTGGATACCAAATCCCATATTCCATGGTCCCCATAAGATACCTAAATATTATTTTGACAACTTGAAGATGGATTTCCATGGGATCTTCTTGAAATATTCCAACTAGACCAACTACTTGCATGATATCAGGCCTAAATGCAATTGAATACAATAGGATGTTTATCATAGATTTGTATGAGGTATGATTTAATTTTGGTGAGTTGTCATCCTTGCTAATTTTGCATCCTACAATCATTGGAGTGCTTACTGGTTTGCAATTCTCCATTTAAAACCTCTTGAGAATTTCCTTGATGTAATTTTTTTGTGATATGAAGATACCTTCTTTGGATTGATTGATTTGCAGTCCTAAGAAGAATGAAAGTTCTCCAAGCATTGACATTTCAAAATCCTTCTTCATGACCTCTGAAAATTCATATGACATGGTCTCACTATCACTTCCAAATATTATGTCATCAACATAGACAACAACAAGTAATAGGTGACCTTATTCCTCTTTTATGTAAAGATTTTTATCAGCTACTCCTTTCCTAAAACCTTGGTCTACCAAGTACTTATCCAATCTATTATACCAATCCCTAGGGGATTTCTTAAGACCATATAATGATTTCTTCAACCTAAAAACATAATCCTTTTCTTCGTAATGAGAGAAAATCCATCAAGTTTTTCAATGTAGACTTCCTCATTCAAGTGCCCATTCAAGAATGTTGACTTTACATCCATTTGATATACTTTGAATCCTTTGTATGTTGTATATGCTAAGAAGAGTCTAATAGCCTCCATTCTAGCCACATGAGAAAATGTCTCATCAAAATCCACTCCTTCAACTTGAGCATACCCTTTACAAACCAACCTTTCCTTATTCCTTGTAACTTCACCTTTTTCATTTAGCTTGTTTCTAAATACCCACTTGGTTCCAATGATGTTCTTGTTCTTGGGCCTAGGACAAGTTCCCAAGTTTCATTTTTCTCTATTTGGTCTAGTTCTTCATTCATTGCATTAACCCAATTTTGGTTCCTTGTTGTCCTCCATTACATTCTTTGGTTATATCTTGGATAAGAGAGCAATGTTTTCTTGATCTTGAATGCTTTTCAACCTTCTTCTTGTTTGTATTCTTGTTTTCATTATTCCTATGATATGATTTGGTGGATGATCCCTCTTAACATGTCTCAAAGGATATTTTGTATTTGGTCTTTCTTCATCTTCATCTTCTTCTTCTTGTTTACCTTCCACAATTTCATCATCATCCTGATTTTTAGTGCTTTGAGGAGTTTCTTTGGGCTGATTTTTAGTCTTGCTTGTATGTGTCTCATCAATTATGATAATTGTGCTCTCTACTATATTTTTTGGCTTTTATTTTATCACCTATATGTTAAAATTACTATGTTGAATATCCCAATAATATGCCTTCATCACACCTTGAATCAAACTTTCCAAGGTTTTCTTCATCCCTTTTGATAAAACACTTGCTTCCAAACACTCTTAGGTGTTTTACACTTGCAGGTCTTCCTCTCCAAATCTCATAAGGAGTATTCTTGCTATTTATTCTAATTTGGGATCTATTCAAGATGTAAATTAATGTATTAACTTCCTCCTCCAATATCCATCTAAATTTTTTGATTCATTCAACATGGTTCTTGTCATTTCTTGCATAGTTCTATTCTTTCTCTCCACTACCCCATTTTGTTGAGGTGTTATTGTTGTTGAGAATTGTCTTCTTATCCCATGAGATTCAAAAATTCATCAAACTCATTTGACCAAAATTCACCTCCTCTATCAGATATCAAACTCTTGATTTTTGCATTTTTCTCATTCTCCACTAGGGCTTTGAATGTCTTGAATATTTCTAGAGCTTCTGATTTCTCCTTAAGAAAAGTAACCCAAGTCATTCTTGTAAATTCATCAATTAGTAGCATGAAGTATCTTTCTCCTTAAATACTCTTAGTCCTTGTTGGTCCAACAAGATCAGTATGAATCAACTCTAGAGGTCTTATAGTGGAATACTCCTTGGATTTAAAGCTTCTTCTAGTTTTTTTCCATGTAGGCATGCTTTGCAAAAGAGTGTCAATAGGTTTAGTGATCTTGGGCATGTTTCTTACACATCCCTTAGAGATGATCTTAACAAGATTGTCAAAATTAAGATGTCCTAACCTCCTGTGCCAAAGCCAACTATCATCTACCTTGTTAGTAAAGAATTTCTCTTTGTTAATCTCCTTTAGGACATACATATTGTTCTTGGTTCTTTTAGCCTTGCCAACCACCTTACTCTGATTTGTTCTTCTTTATATCACAACCCTTATCATGAAACATCATTGTATACCCTTGCTTGCACATTTGAATTACACTCAAAAGGTTGTGTTTCAAACCTTCCACGTACAAAAAAATTTCAATGAGAATATTTCCATTATCAAGACTTAATGTGCCCTTTCCAACAATGATATCTAATGTATTATCACCAAATATCACTATTCCTAATGCATTTTATTCTAGAGAGATGAAATTTCCTTTGTTCCATGTCATATGAATTGAGAAACCACTATCTATGTACCATTCCATGTCTTCATTTTGAGTATGAAAGGTAGTTTGAGCTATTAAACCTTGTTCCTTCTTGCTTGTAGGATCTTTTTTTCTATGTACACTTTCTTGTCTTGCTCTAAAACCTTATAATAAAAAAATCTTGCTATGTGACAAAAATGTTGACAGATTATAGTAGATCACCATTATTACCTCTCATGTGATATGAATAAAGATGTCTACCATGACCTTTTGCATGTCTTCTACACTTCAAGCTTTACTTCCAATGAAGAAAACACAAAACCAAGCATAAAAACCTAAAAAAATAAAAATACAAATGAAAGGTCCAGACTGACCTCAGCTGCCACAATAGTGGGCTTACTAATTGAGCGTTGCACTACATTTCTAGACCCAAATGTAGTTATGGTGTGTGTGTATCATGTGTCCTAGGTGCTTTTGTACTAGTCGCACTTTGTGAAGTAGTGAGCAATAACTAGATGTAGAAAATGTAATAGAATGTGTGCATGGAATAGAATAGAATCCTTCCCCCTATGCTTGTGTGATGTAGATGAACCAGCCTTGTCCTTGTGATGGAGATAATAGATGCAAGTGATCTCTAAATGGATGCAAATCTAGGTGGATGATAGTAGTGACTAGTGCTTGGTCCCTCATTATGGTCTCAAAACTTTGTATTTATAGGGTTATTTTGATCCAATTTTGTAATTAAGCCCAAAATGGTCGACCAACAAAAATATTAGAAGTTGAAACGGCTAAAAAGTTCCCAAAAAGTGTCGGGAAAGTTCAAAAAGGCTCGAGGTACCCTTGGTGGGACCGGGCACCCATGGGTACCCCAATAATAGCTCAGGTGCCCTAGTTAAGGCTAAAATGATGGAAGATGATCAAAATAGACTGGCATGTGGGTGTAAAATTTTGGGAATGAAGAAATAAAATAAAATAATGTGGACAAAAGATAGGGGTTAATTAGTACTTTCTTCACTCAAAAACCTTCTAAATAGTAGTATGAGACCGAGACTAAATAATTTCTAAAGTGCATGATTTTTTGTCTACATTTACCCCCACTTTATGTTGGTGAGTGGAAATCTCGATAACATAAAGTAGATAGAGATGTGTACCTGATAATCCATTTAGAGTGATGTAGAAATGTGTTGAAGGACTAGAAAAAACGTGAAATGAAAAAAATATGATGGAGCGTGGAAACTATAGATGAAAAAGTGTACAAAAGTGATGAGAGTAAACCTAGGGTGGAAACACATGTGTAGTTGTTGATGTGTGTGATGTACCTACATGGTTAGTATGGTGTGTGTTGTCGCGAAGTGCTTTTGTTGACATTGTTGTTGTTGATGCCCCCATTTGACTGTTTGTTTCTCATACGTCGGACCTGCAAGGATAAAATGATCAAGTAGTCAAATATGTATGTATGTAAAAATGTAATGTAAAAGATGCATGTAAAAAAGTATGTAAATGTAAATTACACAAATGAAAAATTGTAAATGGAACATGTGCACCTGATCCATGTCAAGAGAAAGAGAGTGTAAAGGATATCATGTAATTTTGGGGTTTTTTTTGGGATCTCACGTCATAGGCCAAAGAAGTATTGGGAGGAATTCTGATGTATCCTCCAACCTTTAAATGCTTCCTTAAATGTGTGTGAATATATCTTTGTACGCCCTAGTTTTTGGGTGATCTAATGCCACTAGTGAAGTAGTGTAGGGAGGCACACCCATTGTAACCTCCGAGCCTATAACTGCTTCCTAGAATGTTAAGGACACCATGTCCTATAAAATCCACTATGTGTACGAGGTTCGTAGACTAGTCTAAACCCACTGTTGTATGTAACCCACAATGCCAAGGGAAAAACTACACTTGAACCGAACTGAACAGTGTAAATGTGTTGTGTTAGTATGTAAAACCCCAAATGATGCCTCCCTTTTGGGTGCATGCAACATCATTAATAGGAGAATGTGGCCCCAAAAGAGGACCAATCACATGTAATCTAAAACTCTTCCCTACATGGGGAAATAAATGTGTTTGGTAGAAAATAAGGCACGCATAAACAAGAGGCTAGCCAAAGACAAGTGTTAGTACGAACAATCATGAATAAAGAAACAATGTATAAGTTACGCAAACAATTGTATAAGCTACTACCAAGCAAATCAGTAATATAAAAACACAAGAAGACAAAGTAAGCCACACAAAGCGGGTTGCAAACATGGGACATAACTCATGATGTCGCAAGACACGCAAGGCCATCATGACCGCATATAAACAAACAAGTGTGCACACCAAATAAAGGTCAAGGCTCACATACAATAGCCAACAAAACAATCAAGTACAAACAACAGATAGCTATGGAAGAAAATAATCCTATAAAATATATGTTGCACATAAAGCACCTGTTAGCATGTTAGAAAAATAACTTATATGCCAAAATCATGTATAAGAAAGTAATGTAAAGTATAAGTACAAAATGAAACAATAACACCTATGACAAACAAATGTGGATGCCCCAACGACCAGTGTAGGAAGGGTAGAAGGTGAGCATCTATTTTGCATGTAAGAGACATGTATCTCCGATCATAACTAAACAAAGGCATGAGTGCACATGTGTGTATGGTATAGATAAATGACATATAAGATATCTAACTAGCATGTGTAATAAAGCGACCATATATAAAGCAAAATGTAAGCAAGAGTAAAAACAACCATAATATGCAATATGTTGTGGATGGATGGAATGGAATGTAAGATGGATGGTAGGAGCCACGTATGCCCCCCCAGAGTGAATGGAAATGTATGCAGTGAGGTTCATTTGGTTTTCCCCTCAAAGAATCAAGAATTAACCATAAACAAGAGTGTGTCATCGGGAAATGTTCGAATAATGTGTGTTGTGTCTAACGTGCATTGTGATGATGATATGTATGTGAAGTGATGATGGTATGCCACATATAGAGAAGATGTGTGTGAACCTATAGCATAAGAATATATCACAACAAAATGAATGTATGAGTGATGATTGAGTCCTAAATCATATATCACTACTATATGAATAGTAAGGAGTGGTGATGTAGCCTAAAGCATATACCACTACAAGATGATAGAGTAGGTGACCATTTAGCTTATAGTGTATGTCACTAACCTATGAATTTCACATGATGGGAAGTCGAATGATAAATGTGTGAGTATGATAAGGTCCATTTGATTTGTAAACCCTTGACAATCGAGTATGGATCGAAGGAACTAAAGTATGTCACATAGGGTAGTGAGTGCAACATGTAGAAGACAATGCAATATGCGTGATGATAATAGATGACCATGTGAGGAGTAGAATGTGTAATGTATGATGTATAGGATGTAATGCGAGATGTAATGTACAATGTAGACTAACAAGTGTAAGATGCACGTGATGTAGTATGTAAAATTCTAGAGTCGTAGACCATGAAAGTGTTGTATATGTATATGATGAAGAATAATATGATGTGTATGTAGGATATGCAAATGTGCAAATGATGTAGTCTAAATGCAAGATGTAAGATGTATAGGTGCACAAAGGTCGAAATGATGTAGAATAAATATAGTATGTATGATGTATGACGTGAGAGGCATGAATAGGCGTAATGTGTAATACCTATTGTGATGTGTGTTAGGTTCATGTGTAGTAAGCCCTCAACAACCAAGTGTGAACCAAAGCATAAGAGTGTGTCATCGAGTAATGTTGATGCTAAAACATGTGATGAGTATGCCTATGTGAGGATATTGATGGATGATACTACAAAGAGGAGAGATACACTAATGCAACGTGATAGGGGATGTGTTGATGTTATGCCCCCAAGTGTGTGATGATGCATATATTTTTCAATAAATGATGTTGGATAACCAATAAAGAAGTGATATATGAAGGTGGTGAAATATCATAGAGAGTATAAGATTGATTGAGTAATGGGATAAATAATAAGAGATTGTATGGTATGGTATGATGATAGATGCATGTATGTAGGTATGATTGGTTATGTTAATGTAAGGTGAAATAAGGTTCTTTATTATAACAGCACCCTAAACAAGTAATATAAGAACCATAAGAATATGAGTGTGTCATCAGAAGGGTAGAGTGACAAGAGTCACCTACCAAAGACCAAGTTTGCATTTAGTGGTGGAAGCATGGTCAGAAATAAGTAACAGGAGGACCATGCGATTGTGGTGGAATTTGCAATGTGTCATGACTACTAGTAGGAGGATTAGTTTCTTTGATGAAAGTAATAGGTTGAAGCTTATACTTGAGAGGAGGCCAAGTTGCACCAATTTTTAAAGGAGGTTGTTTAGGTTGACTTGGTAATACAATAGATGACTTAGTAGGAGGAGGTTGTGAACTAATTTTTATAGGTGGTTGATTATGTTGACTTGGTGATGTCATAGGTGGTTGCTTAGGAGGCTCGTGACTAACCAAAGAAGGAGCAGATTTAGGATCCCATGTGGATGTAGCATTTGTAGATGGGGATGCAATATAATGTTACCGAATAAATGAAATAAATCCTTGATGCTCAAGATATTTTATTCTTCATTGCAAAGTGTGGCAATCATTGTCATTATGTCCATTGATTCGATGATAATTGCAATATGGATGATCTGATATTTTTCTAATCGATAAGGAGGATAGTAATCAGTAGGTGGTAGTGTGATCAACTGATGACTAAGGAGTTGATTGAGAATGTCATGTTGTTTAGCATTGCTATCCAAGATGAGAGGCTCAAGTAATGGTATGACTTGAGGCTCACTAATATGAGCACATGTAGTAGACATAGCATGAGATGTAGAAGGAGAAAAAACATGCGCTTGAGAAGCATCCTTAAGTTGTTGAATTTCATATTTGAGAGATGTGATCGTGGATTCCATGGCCTTAAATTTATCTTGGAATAAATCATGTAGAGATTGAATTGAGTCCAATAGGGGTTGATTAGATGGAGGATCACTAGGGTCGATAAATAAATAGACAAACGAGCATAGGACTTAGTTCATGGTAGTGGCAACATATTGTCATCAAAATACTTAGTGTCTAAGGATTTTTACAAAACATCCTAACAATTAGGGTATCTCCTAAGTAAATCTAGATAAAGAAACTTGACCCATGATAGAGGAAAAATGAGGATCCTAAGCGTGAAAGACGTTGGGTTCACCAAAATGATTAACTAAAATATGAATATTCTAGACTAATATGATGTTATTGTAGCAATAAGTAAATGAACAATTAAGTACAATGTGTATCCAAGAAAACTAAACAAAAAGTATGAAACCCTAATTATAAAATAAAGGAAATAAAATACTTAGCTGGTTCACAATGATGTTGAGGGTATGTTGAGCTGGAAACCCAATAAAATGGAAGTACAAAATTTCATAACCGTTATCGAAAATTGTGTGGCTTTCGGATAAGGGTGGACAAGAGTGCTCACAAAAGGGACTAGGGTGCCCACTGGTGCTCCATTCCTGATATAGGCTTTGTATTCCTTGTAGGTTTTCAGGATTTGAATTTTACTGGGTCAATAGAGTGTAAAAAATATTCACTTTTTGTCTCACCGAAGTCACACCAAGGTCGATGGATTCACCAAAACCCTACAATGAATAAAACACAAAGCCAAGCATCAAAACCCTAAAAAAATAAAAATGCAAATGAATGGGATAGACTAACCTCAACTACCATGACAATGGGCTTACTAACTGAGCATTACACTACAATTTAGACCCAAATGTAGTTATGGTGTGTGTGTACATCATGTGCCCTTGGTGCTCTTGTGTCAGTCACACTTTGTGAAGTAGCGAGAAATAACTAGATGTAGAAAATATAATAGAATGTGTGCATGGAATATAATATAATCCCTCCCCCTATGCTTGTGTGATGTAGATGAACCATTCTTGTCCTTGTGATGGAGCTAATAGATGCAAGTGATCTCCAAATGGATGTGAATCTAGGTGGATGATAGTAGTGACTAGTGTTTGGTCCCTCAATCTGATCTCATAACTTTATATTTATAGGGTTCTCTTGATCTAATTTCATAATTAACCCCGAAATGGCTAACCACCACAAAGATAAGCTAAAACGGATAGGAAGTGCCCAAAAAGTGGTGGGAAAGTTCAAAAAGGATCGGGGTGCCTATGGGCACCCCACTCAAAAGCTAAAATGATAAAGATGTCCAAAATGAGAATGGGCATGTGGGTGTAAGTGTTCAAGAATGACGAAATAAAATAAGAGAAGATGGCCAAAAGATGAGGGATAATTAGTACTTTCTTCATTCAAAAACCTTCTAAATAGTAGTATGAGACCAGGACTAAATAATGTCTAAAGTGCTTAATTTAGTGTCTACAATAATCTTCAACTAGGGAGAATGAGGAGCTTTGTGAGCTCAAACCTTGCATTTAATTAAGGAGGAATGGGTTTTCGAAGGTTTACACCACCACCATAAGCTTGGAGATTATCATATCGAGAGGATGGGGCCTTCTATTCAAATCTCCTTCATAGCCTTCAACACACAACAAAGAAAACCTAAAACTAACTCAATGAGATGCTTCATCAAACTTGATGCATGATCCTTCACAAGTTTTTAAATCTTGGATACAATGGTATATGATCTCTAGATCACCTTTAGATGCAAAGAGTAATTATATAAATTATAATCACTCAAGAAGACACGGATTTAAACAATAAACAATTTAGGATTTTCAAACACGAAGTTTGTCTTCATAGGATGAGATGGTTCATGCATTGAAACACGCATCCATGGGTCCAAAATCACTTTTATGGAAAACTCGGGTCTTGAAACTCACTAAGTCTATATCTTGTTTCATCTCAAATCAAATACATCTAACAAGCATGCTTTTCAAGAAACATACAAGTTGATATTTCAAGCTCCAAGAGTCGGTCTTGCTCCACCTTGCATCTTACATACCAAAACTTAGTTTCATGGAAAACCATTTTATAGACACTTAAACAAAAATATACCTTCTACGATCAAATTCTCTTCTCGCATGGAATAAATGAAGAATACCAACCTGTTGGCTAGATTTTCTCGCATAGTACAAAACCTAGGCGGTCATGAGATAAATCTCCCTCATTTACTTGGTGAGGCTCCCATGTCAAATTTTTCAATTAAAGTATGCTAATATCTATATGGGGTTTTACTTTAACTGTTCAGCTCATGAACCATAGTACAGACACTGCAGCAAGTAGTAAGCATTGTTTAAGAAAGGAAATATTTATAGAAGAAGGAAAATGAATTATATCAACACAGGGAAGAAATGAAGAAGATGTGCATCCCAATCAATAGATAGCAGAGTTGATTGTATGCACACATAGAAGAAACCAATAGATATAAACACATAATTATAAGCAAAGGAAGCTCTAGAACTAGATCTAAAATAACACAAAGTCTATTAAAAGATCTAAGATAAAAAGCAAGAAACACAATACACCATGACACAAAGTTCTCTAGAAATTTGCTCCTGTATATTCCTTTGCTTCAAGTGGCTCTCAAGGGTTTCAGCACAAAGTCTAGAACACAAGGATGTTGCTTACAAATTTCGATCCTTAACTAGGAGCTTCTTCTCCTACTTATAGAATGTAGGAGGGAAAGTACAAATGGGAAATCTAACTGAACTGAAACACAAACAACAAGTAAAGATGACATTTGGCAATCATCCTCAACTAACTTCTCCTTAAGTGACACATGTATCACTTAACTAATAGAATTGTTCCACATGACTTTAAGTAATGGTTGCAAAACCAATAACTTAAAGTTTTACAATTTCATCCGGGAACATAGAAAATAGAAGAAGAAAGAATAGAAGAAGAAGTCATGCCAGCTGTAACATTTATGTCTTCTTTTTGTTCTGATATCAGATATACTTATCGAACATGTGATTCAACATCTTCCCATCTATTTTAGCCACTGCTTCCTTCTCTATCCTAAACTACAACAATCCTTCATTCAACACTTTGATGCACGCTTCCACATCTTCCAAGCTCGGCCCAAACCTCGCAATATCCGCTGCAACACCACCAGTCTACTAATAGAATTCATTGTGAAAGGCTTAGTAGCTTTATCAATTCTCTTTTGTACCATCAGAAGAGACCCTTCCAGGGAATTAGGTACTTTGCTAGGAATGATCCACACGTATGAAGTAACATTCCCGACCACTTTCTCCTCAGTGAAAGAAATGATACTGTCTAGTAAGGATGATGTCCTACTCTCAAGTGCCTGCATCCTCTTCAACAAAACTCTGCAGATCTCCAAACGGAAAGATACTGCAAACTCCATTGCTTCCCCTTCTCAACTGATCCATTCGGTACAATCTTATCCACAACTAATACATCTTCCGGTAGCTTGTTGATCTCGGCTAAAGTACTCAGGTTACTCTCAGCAACTATGTTCATGTCCACTATGCTCGTTACAGTTGTTGCGTTGTTTTGTTGCATCATTCATAACCTTTAGGTGGGATGGCACCTCTCCAAGTTGTACAGAAGCTTGATGAATAATCAAATCCTTCCATTCGTCAATAGCTTTTACTTGATTGCTTGCATCCTCCATTTCCTGCATAAGATGATCACTCACCTACTCTGAAATGGGCTGAATGGAAGGTTTAGCAACCTTGGCTATGATCTCGCACAATTGAGATACCTACTTTTGAAGCTCTTCTTTCTCCACCTTTTCACTGTCAAGCCTAAGGAATAGAGCATCTATCAATGTCTGCGTATCCTGCTTCAATCCTTCTGTGGTGGCTTGACCGAGGGGTACTCTAGTTACTGTAACATCTTCTACCATGAGCTCATCCTCCTTCTTTCTTTCCTTTTGTCAGAATTGATATCTTAGCAAACTTCTGCCCTGATTCCTCGATGATCAACCTAGAAGTTACTTTAGCAACTTTAGGCCTTCTGTCTTTTCCACCTAGGCTCTGGAGTAGCTGCAAGTCATGTTCTTCCAAGTTCATCTCCACTCTCGCTTCTGGAACCAACTACGAAGCCAAACCATTCCGAGAAGTCGTTGAGTGCACTACCATCTCCCACTCTACATCCTCTCCATCAGAAAGTGCCACAGTGTTATGGTTGCCATCCTCTGAATCATCCAAGGACAAAGCCCTTTCAAACTCCGCCATCTGCAACTTTAACATCTCTTCTGGAATAGGTGATGAACGGAGTGGCTGAGGAGAGAAGATGAATGTCGCCGGATCCAATGGAGGCATGGAAGTGTCCTGTTGCGGTGCAATAGTTGGTGAAGTACTTGGTGCTGGAGAAGTCGAGCTAAAGTCATGGCCGTGGAAGTGATCTTCTCCTTTGATTGAGATCTTTTGTGTACTTTCAACTTCTCGGACCTTCTGCTGCTTTCTCCTCCATGCTTCCACTTGAGGGAATCTCCTGTGCCAAAGTTTCCTGTGACTTGATTCATCAATGCTTCATCAAGGCAATATCCCTTCGTCAGCAACCAGTTTGAAGTATTCACCAAAACAACTCTAGACCTTTCTTCAATTGTGTTGCAGCCTCCTACGTTATCCTAAAGTATGGCTCTATCTCCTCCCATTTGATGGTAAGTGTCAAGTAACACATTCCCATCATCTTTAAGATCCAGGTATCCGTGCTAGTCCAAAGTCGAACACTTGCTTTGCTGATAGCCTATTGAAATCCCTCTTTCTAACCTCGTACTCACTTTTGCACTTCATCCAGAAATCCTCCAATGAAGGCACGTGTGCGTACTCCTGGGAGATCGTCTTCCCGGCTACTCCAAATGGATCAAAGTTCAGGTCATGCGCCATGAAGAACTCTTGCTCATACTCAGATAACATCTGTGCCTCCATCCCTCGAGCTCTATGAATGCTCTGGCAGCAATAATGTCCGACAGTGATCGGAAAGAAGCCCGTAGACTTGTGCCGTTTCGACTGAAGGTCGTGTATCTCCACAAGTTGCCTGCTCAGCTCCATGGCGATCCATCTATCATTCGGATATCTGGGCATCTTTATTGGTTCTCCAGAAAAGCCTGTAACCCTGAGGTATGTGAAATCTACAAACTGAATGAATAGACTGCCAATCCTGGATACGGCTTCCCACGCTTCTTTGCTTACCCTGTTGACCTTTAGGTCCTTGTCTAGCCTGCAAATGAAATCGTAGAAGAATCCATCATTGACCACTTTGAAATCCTTCTCACATGTAGGTACAGTAAGCTATGGGTAGCACTCGAAAATGGGGTCCTTAGAAAGAATGCCACATCTATCCAGCTTGGAGAAGATGCCTTGTGAAGCTGCAGCGTACACCAAGTAGGAAGTCATTTTGAAGCTGAAAGTATGCTTCACGTTCCGGAGTTGCTCACCAATGTTGTCGCTAATAATTTCTGACCAATTGATTATGGAATCAACCTTGTTGACTTCAATGGTCCTGATGAAAGCATACATCCATGTATGGAAAGTGTAAGCATTCGCCTCGCCATTAATCCTGCATAACAATTTGACAATATCATCGACCTCCTGCACCAAATTGGACCGCGGAAGAGTTCTTGGGAACTTAGAAGGAGATCTAGGCTTCTTCATGTATCTGTTGTTCATTATGCTCACACAGTCAACTCTATGCTTCTCCCACCTGTTGCTGGCATCCTGAAGGCTAATGGAAGTCACCACCTTTCACACTAGAATCTTCAAACAATAATTGATGAACTCTACATCCAATCGAATTATTGTTTTCCCATAGCATCTCACACTGATCTGGATGAAGGATGGTAAGATCTAGCACACTCCATAACAAACTCTGGCAATTGGGCTATGTATGGAAAGGTTGCAGCTCGAATAATTCCACTGCTTTTAACCGCACGCATGAGTGAAGTCTTTCCCGCTCTAGATCTATCAATCAATTCGGAAAGAGGTTCCGACCTAGATCTATGTCTCCTATGTTTGCAAATTTGGAAGTGATGCATGACTCTGTTGTGCTTTCTTTTTCATCCCTCTTTGCCATGGCTTTGTCTATCTTTGTCTGAATAATTCTTTTTCTTCTTATTTGGCCGGATTTCTTCAAAACTGGTGTAGATCTGGATAATTCTTCAGATTCGGAGGATATATTCAATGTATTGGACATTGATTAGAGCTCCTTTTCTTTTGTAAAGCACCTGTAATGAATTCCTGCAATTAATTCAGACAAAGATGGCCACCAGAGCATGAATAGTGAATTTTAATTGTAAAAATCTGCACTTTTCAAGCCTGCTGCCCCAAAAATTGATGTCTAATTTGTATGCAAAGAGAGCATGAATTTTTCCAACTTCACCTGAGCACCTGTAACACTTATGCAAACAATTATGCAAACACAAATCAACCTCCTTCAATGCATGCGCCAAAATTGGAAGCTTTTAGCCTTGTTTTCACCTTTGTCTGAGCAAAAATCCTCTTCAAATGGGGCGCACTTTTCCTCTTGGCTGCAATTCTTTACCTGTGAATTAAT
>CM031240.1:4150593-4238768 GCA_018340775.1 Taxus wallichiana var. yunnanensis
AAGGACACATACATATTATTTTGAAAAAAAAGGTAAAAATAGTAAGATAATTTTTACCAGGTGCAAGGAGATTTTGAATCACATGAGAGTACAAATTAACTTGGAGATTTACAAAGGGGACAAGTAATTTCACCCGACCAATGAAATAATTTGAAATCCATATTTTCATGAAACTTTTCTCCTCCCTCATTTACTCTTGAATTTTACCTTTGAAAACATTTAACCTACACACATTTAAAACTATAGAGAAATAGAAATATTTCATATATTAATTTACCCTTACCTATATGTGATTTTTCACATGCATGTAAACCCCTTTCACATGTGCACACTCACATTAATTCCTCACAAAACATTCAAAATTTTAGATTAAAAAATTGGGGAGAAAGGGCCCGATAATTTTTAAATACCCTTTCAGATTGGTTGAAAAAACCCATACAAAATTAAATAAATTAAATACAACATTTGATCTAATCTATTTAATTTACCTTGCTTTGTTACCATGTTATAATTTGAGGGTTCTATTAATTACGGATTTAATCAACATTAATAAACTATGGAATATTAAATAAATGAACATCACATCATGTTGCATAATAAAGTAATACTTACAAAAGTAAATTTATCATGACACAATATTTATAGTGGAAAAATTGAAGGTAAAAACCCATTGTGAAAAGTAACCTTTATAGTAGAGAACTTTTTACATCCATAAATCACCTCCTCCTTAAAAACCCTAATCACAAGGGTGAAAACCTTTGATATATCATTTTTTCGAATATGTTAAATGAGGACCCGAAGTCTTTTTTATATGAGGTGATCGGGTATGTCTCTCGACCCACCTTTTCAACCTAAATGGTTGACACATATACCAAGGTTTAAAATATTTAATAATAGAAATATAACTATTTCTTATTATTAAATATTTAACCTAAAGTATATCCCTAGGTTTGAATATTTAATAATAGAAATATAAATATTTCTTATTATTAAATATTTAACCTATAGTATAATGTTGGACCCATATTTAATTAAGGGGTGGCCAACCCACTTAACCATTATGTTCCAACATCATGCTACTCATTTCTTAAAGTCTCGGCCTTTAGGTCTTCGATTGGCACACAACCCATGTAGTTATCTTGTGTCCCCTTTAACTCTTTTCTTTTTTTTCTCTTAGATAGGATATTGTGGACATTTGGGTACTTTAGGTACATGGGGTACTAAGGGAATGAGTCACTTTGGCCCATTTTATCTTCCTTCCACGTAACACATTATCTCTCTACACAACACTACCCACCTTATAACTCCCCACCTTAGATTTGCAGATCTTTTAACCCTATGGGGAACAACGTGTTCAGTGGGGATCGTGTTCCTTCACATCCCTTTATGCCCATAACTAGCCATCCACTGCAATATGTTTTCGCTTCAGCTTTGTGGAAGTTTTGTACCCACGAGGAACACATGTCCTATAACTTCATTTTACCAAGGCCCTCCGGGCCCACAAATGCTGATCCGCCCACACACAACTACACTCTCCCCGCCTTTTTAAATCGAGACTCGGGAAATGTGAGGAAGTTCACCAACCCTACCGAACTTGTACTTCCTAGTCCCATTTCATCTAATTTATTCACATAACACTACATCCACCCAATTCCTTTGCATTTCAGCTACTTTGGCCTTTTGGAGAACACACGACCCAAAGGAACTTGTACCACATAGGCCTCTAAAAGCCAATTTATCTGATTTACACTGTTCCTTGGACCTTTTTGCATTTTTCTCAAATTTTTCAAAGTCCTTAAGACAAGTAGATCATTGAGGAGCTAGGCGAAGAAGAGTATAGTGCTCCAAAGCCAATTTCTCCAATTTTATCCATTTTAAATAGAAAATTGACTAAGTATTGAACTTGAAACAAGGGGAAATGCCTAAAAATGGTTAAAAGTTTCCCAAAATCAACTACAAGTGTCCAAAACATAGAAATTACATAAAATTTACAAATTCTTCATTGAAACTCCATGAAGTGCCCAAGTCCAGATTTCTCAAGTTGTCCATTTTTGCAAGGGGTGAAAAATGGATAACGAAGCTAAAGTGGTTCTAAACCCTCCTAAAACCATAATTAGGTAGCGATGGAAGATACATTGGTCAAACATTCCCAAAATGGATTGGTTGATCTAGTACAATGATTGGAGGTTTCAGAGGACTCCTCTAGCTTTATCCATGTGAAATTTAGGTGTCATGATAGTTAGTGGACCCCACAATAAATTGCATGTTTTTGAAGAAGTGTTCTATCCCAAAATGTACACTAGACTTATTGAATAAATTAGTGTTTCAAGAATTTTGGAAGCTATTATAGACACAAAATCATGCACTTGGTACATTTCTAGGTCCTAAAAGAATGCTAACATTTACATGATTCCTAAGCAAGAAAAATAGTGGTTGACAACTATCTTTGGCCTCTTTTCTTTGTCTCTTATTTTCTATTTGGTCTTACACACCCTACAACCCAGTCAAAACTTTACTTATTTATCTTTCATAGGCTCAGACACCGGCGCCCATCTAGGAAAACAACGCATAAGAGCTCTTATCCATCATGGGTTCCCCTGACCCTTTCTCACCTTACTCACTCTTTTTGGGTATCTTTTTCACTTATGGGTCAGCCTTCTAGCTATCAATTATGAAATTAAAATAAGGAAATCATATAAATACATAATTATGTGTTCAAAATCAAGGACCAAGCACTAATAATATGCTATCATCACCTAAGCTTGCATCCAAAGGAACATAAGAGATTTAAAGGCACCCATCTAACATCTATTCAAGGGACAAGGGATGCAACTCTGCATACACAACATAGGAAGGGAAAGTTATTTCTATTCCATATACACATGCTATACATTTCTACATTCTAGATCTAGCCCGCTATTAAGTGTAATTTGCACTAGGGAATCCTAGGGAATCATTTCTACACACACTCATAAGAACTACATGGAATGTGAGATGTAGTGCAATGCTTGGTCATAAGTTCACTCTCGAGGTGACTGCATGGGTCATTCTGAATCCTCATTCTGCATCTCTCTTTTTGGTTTTGATGTGGTTTGTGGTCTTGTGTAGGTAAACTCTTTTTACAGAGTTACAGTGTACCTTTGGTGATAAAAACCATTATGAAATCAATAGGTAATATCTACAAAACCCTAACAACATAACAAGAATTAGTTCCTTAGTTTTCGCATAGTCACGGGCACCTAGATCCAGTCACCACTGACACCCTGTGTGCCCTGTCCAAATTGTGGGCACCGATGTCG
The DNA here is from genome assembly GCA_018340775.1 of Taxus wallichiana var. yunnanensis. Lineage (NCBI taxonomy): Eukaryota > Viridiplantae > Streptophyta > Pinopsida > Cupressales > Taxaceae > Taxus > Taxus wallichiana. The sequence continues at coordinate 4,153,893 of CM031240.1, forward strand.
ACCTTTTCATGAGTTACAAAATTTATAGAGGCTGATTAGGATGCTTCTTACATTCTATTCATCAAATATCCCCGCTTAGATCATGTGGAAATCAACTAATTTATCTCTCCTTATTATTTACTTAGGGTTTCATATTTTAAATATTAGCTTTCTTGTGTCATTTATATATTCCAGCATTTATACATTATTTGTTTCAGTAGTGACTATGTAATATAAGATTTAATTTAGTTTTAATTAAATCATTTGGAAACCCCACTTTAAACACTATTATCCCTTTCTTTCTTTCCATTTTTACCAATATGAGTATCTCCCTCCATGCCTTCTTGTAGGCCAATCCTAAATGTGCAAATAAAATCCACTCTTTTTGTCTAATACTTACCTTCATCCTAACACCTCTCCTGAATATGTTTACCATAGACTCACTACATCACTCTCTTTTAACGAAGAACATATTAATTTTACATCTGCTGAAATTTCTTCTCAAGTTGTCTTAAATAATGATCCTCCCCTTTATATCAAAGTTCAAATTAATAATATAGGGGTTAAACGAGATTTAGTTGATAATGGCTCGGCCTTAACATTTGTAATCTACCATTTCTTCAGCAGCTTGGCCTTTCAAAACATCCTTAACACCCTCATCTATTTGCATTTGTGGATTTGACAATATTCCTAAACAAGTCTTAGGTACAATCACACTTCCCATTACTATTGGGACACACATTTTTTCCCTCATATTCCATGTAATTCCTAACAATATTAATTATAATCTTCTTCTCAGATAGCCTTAGATCCATGCCATGCATGTGGTCCCTTCAACCCTTCATGCACATATTAAATTCTTATACTAGGGTGTGGTCTATGAAGCCTTAGCAGATCCCTCTCCATTTTCCTATTACAACACTATTGATCATTCACCTAAATCCCTACATTGGACACCTCTCCTCTTAACTTCAAAACATATGGTCATGGGTATTGTTATATGCTTCGTTATGGTTTCTTTGGCACCAGATTAGGTAAACATGCAAAAGGAGTCATTTATCCTCTTTCTTTTCAATGCAATCCACTGAACCAACATTAGATATCACCCTCCACTCGCTCCTTTTATTCTTGCCACACCTCCTCCTAAGGTTTACACTATTTCACATACTCACCATCACAAAAAGCAATTTCCATATGCTCTTAATGTTATAGCTTACTTTGGAAAATTTACTCCTCCTAACATCAATAACAATACTCCTGACACATTGCCACATCCACCACCATGGCATGGTTTCTCTTCCATCCCGGATAGATCTCAACCACTTGCACACTTGGGGGCATCAAAATTTATTTCCCCCCTTTTAAAAATATCAGATGTCTCTAGTATCCACTAATGCGCTTCACGCTCCATGATTCATGATTAGTATTTCTATGCACTTCTACACCCCTTTGATACACATGTGATTATCTTATGACACACTTTAGTTCCAGGGTTCATACTCAACCACTGAGGGTATAAATCTGAAATGAACCTCACCACATTCATTCTTCACTCTCTATGCTTCATGATTTATATTTCTAGCACACATTTTCAAACCATTACCCTATGATGCACTCTAGTACCACAGTTCATACTGACTGCTCAGGGTCTAAATATGAAATGAATCTCACCACATTCAATCTTCATGCTCTATGCTTCATGATCTATTTTCTAGCACACATTTCCAAACCATTTCTTGATGACGAAATCTTGTTCTATAGTTCATTATTGATTGTTGAGGGGTATTTTATAAATGAAACTCATATCATACACATCCAAATGGGGGCACACTGCTCTCTATCAAATTCACACATTGCGTAACATCCCATTACACTCATACACTACATTTTCATATCTTTGTTGCACTTACTCTTTCTCGCTTATAATACTTACATGATGCACTTTGCTTATTATTATAGTGGATACTCAATATGTCATTATCATTTTATATATGCACATGCGTTCACTTGGTATTTTACTGTGAATGAAAACTTATTGAAGGTTTTTACATGCTACAATGATGCTTGGTATTGTACCTTTTACCAGTACCACCGAGGCTCCTAGGGGCATATAGCTTTACTACTTTCACACATTATAGGTTTTATTGTTTCATTATTTACTACTTCTACTTTCTAGCACATTACTTTCCATTGATACATACATGCCTTGACATACTTTTTATCTTTCTAACATGCTAATAGGTGCTTCATGTGTAGCATTTTCCTTGCAAGACTATATGCCACCATGGTTATCTGATACATTTTTCTTGCCATTGTTTTCTATTATATGCCATTGTTTGTGGGTTATTCCCTATATCTTGTTTGATCACTATTTGTATGCTATTGACCAATTCGACCTTAATTGTCTTGTGACATTGTGAGTGATGTACCATGTTTGAAACCCACTTTTCATAGTCCACTTTGTTTTCACACTTACTTGTTACATTATTTTTCTATTGCATGCTTTTCTTTCACTAACACATATTTCTAACCATAATTTTTGCATGTGCCTTGGTTTCTACCATGCACATCCCCTACCCCCTACATGTATCAGTTTTAGATAAACATTCGGTGCTCTCTTTTGGTTCACACGCTCCTGCAATTGTCACATGCACCCCAAATGAGGGAGGACATACATTGGGTGAACAAATCACCCCTATAACACCTCAGAAACTACAATATAGATCTTCTTAACAATACAAAAATGACATAGAAATATAGTCACTGAATGACCCAAAATATGACTTGGGATTTTAGCATAGTATAGAAACTAGTGCCCAAACTCAGACATCAAACATCATTTTCTCATATCAGTATAGTCTACAAAAGTCTTAAGAGTAGTTTTACAATAGAGACACAATCCTCTAGTAGCAGAATGTATTTTATCTCCTGCAATCAATTTCAATCAAAATAATCAATACATTTGGAACAAATCACTAAAACAAGAAAAAATTAGGGATGTACCATCTGGAGTGGAGCTTATTGGGAAGAGTTATGGAAGGAGAGTAACACTAGACCTCTCTCCCCAACAATTTATCTTTGGAGTGAGATCGCCCAAAAAACTCACATTTGGCGTGAGATCGTAACAAAACTCACAATTAGTGTGATGTCACCAAAAAACTCACACTTGGTATGAGATTTCGCAAAAAACTTGCATTTGGCATGGGATCACAAAAACTCATACTTTGTGTGAGATCACCCAAAAAAATTTCTCTTGGCATGCGATCACCCAAATAAGTCACACTTGGCATGGGATCACTCAAAATTTGTAATTGGCGTGATAAATCCTAAAAACTCACTCTCTATAGCCTTTAAAGATAATTTTCTATGCTTTACACTCTTTTACATCAGTGCACACATTCCTTTATTACTACTTTTACATTTGCATACTTTTCTCAAATTTTTCATATAAAAAAAATTTGAATACTATTTTTCTTCTTTTTTGTAGGTCCATCCTTAATGTGCAACAATAAACAACCTACAAAAAAAAAAAAATACAAGCACAACAATAGGTATAAAAATGTATACACTTCACCCCTAGGGTAAATTTCCTTTCCTAGTCTCCATAATTCAATTTTCAATCATTCCACACTTCACTTGTCCACTTGGCACTCTATAGGATCTATCATCTCTTATCTACTTTATGTTATCAGTATTCACATAAAGTGGGGGAAAATGTAGACACAAAATCATGCACTGGGGCATACGATGGAAAAGTCTTCATTCTACACTCTTCATCGCACTCTATAGGATTATAAGATATGCATCTCTTATCTACTTTATGTTATCAAGTATTCAATCAAAAACATAAAGTGGGGGAAAATGTAGACACAAAATCATGCACTTGGGTACATCTATAGGTCCAAAAGCATTGGATTGATAGACCGTTGGTTGTAAAACTTTGGATCACAACCATAAGTTTATGGTGTTGTGGACCTCCTATGGTCATGTTAATAATCAACCCCTTCTTCCGATTCCGAGTATGAAAACTATCTTTGCCTCTTTTTTGTCTCTTATTTTCTATTTGGTATTAGACACCCTACAACCTATAATTTGGTTGGAAATTTTCTTGTTTATCTTTCATGTTAGGGAATAAGGGATAAAATATGTAGAATAATCTCCCATACATAATTGAAATGAAATAAATTAATATGTAAGAAACTAATATCTGAAAGAAACTAGAATAGGTCTGAAAGAAAATAAAATAAAAATGACAACTAATATAAAAGAGAAAAACACAAAGACAATATTTAAAGTGGTTCATAATTTGGGATACATCCACTAAGAATCACTTGCTCAAAATTTTATTACAAGTCAACTCTTTCTCTCAATACTTTGAGAGATACCGGATCTGTTTGGAGCTATGCTCAACAAACTCTCAATTCACACTTATAACTCACAGGTATTCAATGACAATGTATCCCTGCAAGAGGAGAGGGACATCAAGAGGAAAATGCTTAAGTAGTTTTACAATAGTATGAGTATTCAAAACCATGGGCCAAACTCGCAACTCTAAGCATTTATAAGCGAGGGTCAAAATAACGAACCCATATGAGAAGAAATTTTTCTCATAGTATGGATGCACATCAAAATGAACTTTGAGGGTGGAAAAAATTTTGGAAGTTTTTGCCCCTTGCATTAGTGGGGCTTTGGAACCTTTTACCGCCGCTTATGGGACCCAACCTAGCCCTAAGGTGGTGGAGAAAACTATGGAGAGTGAAAATTACACAAGTACAAAAGAATTTTGGAAAAGTGAAGGACCGCCACCCAGTCCTTTTTGGTGGCGATTTCATCACTAAAGGTAAAAAGTTAGAAATGAAGGGCAGAGGAATTAAAAAAAGCAAAAGGAACATGAATAAACATTTGGGATCATACATCATGCGAGCTTTTTATCCAACCCTGCGAGGTGACCTATATCATCATTGGGGCATGTGTAACATCGTTTCGACAGGATGACCCTAAATTTTAGTCATGTACATCTATAGGTCCAAAAGCATGCACAACTTAAGCAAGAAAACTAGTGGTTGAAAACTATCTTTGGCCTCTTTTTGTTGTCTCTTATTTTCATTTGGTAAACACCCTACCTAGTTGGAAATTTTCTTGTTTATCTTTCATGTTAGGGAATAAGGGATACAAAATATGTAGAATAATCCCATACATAATTTAAATAGTAGAACTAATATGTAGAAAGAAACTATAGGTCTGAAATAAAAGTGCAGAAAATAAAAGAGAAAAACCAAAGACAAAATATTTAAAGTGGTTCACCCAATTTGGGATACATTCCACTAAGAATCACTTGCTAAATTTTATTACAAGTCAACTCTTTCTCTCAATACAATATCTAGATCTGTTTGGAGCTATGCTCAACAAACTCTCCTGAATTCACACTTGAACTCACACACATTTACAATGATATGTATCCCTACATCAAGAGGAAAATTTTTAAGTAGTTTTACAATACCGTGAGTACCAAAACCATGGGCCAAAATTGCCCCATAAGCCTATTGAAAATAACGCCCATATGAGAAGAAAATTTTTCATGGTATCGAACACATCTTTTGAAGTCCTTTTGGAAGAGTGCCCAGCTAGTGGGTTTCCAACCTTACCGCTTAGGACCCAACCCGGCCCTGAACCCCAATGAGAAAACTATGGAGAGTGTACAATACTTTTAGTGTACATCCTTCAACCCTACCACACATGAAAATAGTCTCCACAACATAGCATTTCATGGCTTCATACGCCAATGACCACCAAAGACAACAGTTCTCAGGAGCTCTTGTTTCTGGGTGTTTGTCAGAACCACCCAAAATTGTATGTGATACATTTTCATAAAAATGGTTACAAAATTCCCCAATAATTATTCATTTCATTTTAGAATATGTTTGAGTTCCTATACCCATTTCAATGTATATTTGTAACCTAGACATCCTTACTTAGCTTTTCCATGCTTTCTTCTAGCTTCACGCTTCACCTTATGCATGTTTTGGCCTTTAGTGCCAGGACCGCCACCTTTCTTGGGCGATGGTTCTAAAACTGCCACCCAGGAAGGGCGGCGGTCCATGACCGCCACCCTTCTTAGGGTGGTGGTCATGCACGGTTTTTCTAGAATCCTTCATGCATAATTTTAACATGCGTGGTTTCAATTAACTTGACTTCTAGGGCATGTTTGTGAACCAAATTTCTAAAAATAGTCTTGATTGCTTGGTATTCCTTCCCTCTTCTATTTTTAAATAGATTTAATTAGTTTAAACTGCCTCTTCACCTAATGATTTGGAACTCCAAGGTTACCTTATGCATGAAGGCACATCCCATCCATTTCTTATATATTCAATGCTTGTATTCAAGTAAAGGGCCCTGAGAATTTTATGTATCTTGCATAGTATTGCTGCCACAATCCTATTGGAAATTGCATAGCCAAGCTCTGTTCACTTATGCTATCTCTCTTCCACATGCATTACAACCATAATGCCTTTAAGATATCATTTCTCAAGTGCCTTCTCCTGCTGCTACCTTTGTATTCCCAATTCCTTGGACTCATATGGACACACAGAGAAAGAAAGGATAAACTAAGGGGAAAAATTACTACACAACTAGATTTACCTCTATTATGTGAATTCCAAGTTGGATTTTTGTTTGATTTCCTTCATTCCTGCAATTTATCATTATTACATCATATCAAATAGAGTAGAAATCAATCTCCTTTCATTTACAAGTAATTAGTTAATTTCCAAGAGGGTTTAAATCATTAATAGAAGCTCTTGGTGATGGATTCTATTCTTCCCATCCCTGTGGATCTGAAGGAGAGAATATCTGTAGGAGGTTGTCTACATATCATAGATCATTTAGTAAAGTTCTTTTTTAAAGTTAGTTTAGTTTCAATACACTTAGCAAAGGTCAATAACCACACCGGGTTATCTCACTTGTTTAGTTTTAGTGTAGAAATATTTTAATTATTTAGAATAGAAGTAAATTGTTTTTTGTTATTGTAATATTTCAGTCTTTGTGATTTTTTTAGATTAGTTTCCCTTTCAGCAGTAGCATAGGTTGTTAGTTAATTTGGACACTTAAAATTAGATCAACACTTAGATGCAATTCAGTTAAACAAACCATATGGAATTTACACTACTCATTCATAGCCTCTAAATCTCCCCTTTGCCAACTCAGCTACCAGGAGATCACACTACCAGATATTAGTCACCGATCCTCCTATAGTTAGCCACACACATTCAACATCGGCTACTCGACATGACCTCGGGGGGTCGAGTGCGGTTAAAGGTTGCATGTCAATTTTCATCCTCACAAGTGCCCCCGACCCTTTATCACCTTAGTCACTATTTAGGTCTCTTTTATCTTTTGGGTATATTTTTCACTTATGGTTCATCCTTCCAGTTGTCAATTACAAAATTTAAACAAGGAAATCATATAAGATACATAGTTATGTGTTTAAAATCAATGACCAAACACTAAATATATACTATCATAACCTTAGCTTGATTCCAAAGGAACTCAAGACAATTAAAGGAATCCATCTAGAATCCATTCAAGGGAAAATGGTGGTAACTCTGCATACACAACATAGGAAGGGGAAGTTCATTCTATTTCATTCACAAATGTTATACATTTCTACATTCTAGATCTAGCCTGCTATTAAGTCCAACTTGAACTAAGGCATCCTAGGGAATCATTTCTACACAAACTCATAAGAAAAAAATGGAGTATGATATGTAGTGTAGTGATTGGTCGTAAGTTCACTCTCAAGGTGACTGTCGAAGGGTCAGTTTGACTCCCCATTTTGTATATTTATTTTTAGGTTTGATGTGGTTTATGGGCTTGTACAGATAAAATATTCTTTTGTAGGTTTGGCGATATAAGAGTTACCATCAGGTGATGAAAAGGGAACAACTATGAAACCCTAATGATATAACAAAAATCAGTTCTAGATATCTCATATAATCATGGGCACCCCATGCATCGCTATCCGATTGTGGGCATCCCTATCGACCTTATTTGTGTGTTTTAAAATTTACAGAGGTTGATTACGAAGTTTCTTGCATTTTGTTCATCACTTATCCCTTCTCAGATCACTTCTAGATAGTGCGGAAATCAGCTAAGTCCTCTCTCCTTCTTCTTTTCTTAGGGTTTCATATTTGAAATCTTAGTTTGCTTGTGTCATTTCTATATTCCATAATTTATACACTATTTTTTTCAGTAGTGACTCTACAATATAATATTTAATTCAGTTTTAAATAAAAAATATATGTTACATGTTTGGAGTGGTTTTAGAACATGTTTGATTCATTTGGAGGTCTACGGAAGTCTATCTTGCATGAATGGTTTTAGGACAGTTTTAGACAATTTTGGTTGTCCTGGTTGTAGAGGTGTTTTGATGGTTTCATTCCAAGTGGTGGTGAATTACACATTTGGTGATTACCCTGAGGTCATGATATTTTCATCCATGTGTCACACTTTCATGGTTGAGGTGATTTGATGAGGGTTTGAGATTCATCTTTGAGGACTATTTTTGTAGGTCATAGACCTAGTGAATAGAATTGTTCTTCTTGGTGGCTTCATAGCATATTTTGATGATGCAAAAATGAAAAATATTGTAGAAGGAATGGAGTGGACTTATAAAACATTTCTAAGTGGTTTCATGAGTTTGGTGATGGCCATGTAGGCCCAAGTGGTCTTGGTTTTGGCGAGAGAAACGTTTTGGTGTGATAATCCTATTTGAGACCTAATGGAGGATTAGATGTTTCTAGATGCTATTTCTAACCTAATTTGTCCTTTGAATGGTGTTTTCATGATTTTTAAAACTTTTTTTAAGTGTATTTTCCTTATTATGGTTGACCTAGATGAATTAGATGCTTAAGTAATGTATTTAAGCATGTACTTAGCTACTTATTTGGTGGTTTGGTGAGTATGAAAAGTGCGAGTGAGAGGGTAGTTTGAAGAGGTGAATAAGGTTTTTACACCCATAAAGATAAGGAAGAGGTGGTATTATGATTTTCTAGAGTGTGTGATGTTGTTAGAGAGATATATCATTAAATGTAATCAGATTGAAGATGAAGTACTTGAGCGAGTTAGCCTAGAGGGAAGGTTTGACGAATATTGAAGGAAAGAGAGCTAATATATTTCATCATCATTTGAAGTACTTGAGCAAGTTAGCCTAGAGGGAAGGTTTGATGAATATTGAAGGAAAGAGAGCTTAATATATTTCATCATCAGTTGTAGGTGTAACATTTTAGAGTTGGAAAAAAATTAGATGGATTTAGTTGGTCCTAATTCATCTAGTGATTGGTGTTCCTTGTAGGGTTGGTGCTTTACTAAATCTACTATTTGGTGCTCCTTGTGGGGTTGGTGCCTCACTAAATCTAGGGTTTAGTGCTCCTTTTTGGGTTGATGCTCAACTAAATTTGATTCATTTCTGTTATAAATATTTTTTTAATGGGTTTTATTTTCCTTGAGGGATTCCAACTTATATATGGTGTTTATGTGTTCTTTTGTTATAATTTCCTCATCTAATGGTTATGTTTCTTAAGAATACATGCTTAATGGTTAAGTTGAATTAAATGGTTGATGGATATGAATTTTTAAGTGAATTAAAGTATTATTTTCCACTGATTCAAACCCCCCCTCTTAGTGGTTATGTTTCCAACAATTTGTATTAGAATAGGACCTCTGGAGTAAGCTTAATAAGTTTGAGGTGATCCTAAGAAACAAAAGATGGATAAGCTATGGAGTTTTTGTTCAGCTTTGTTAAGGAACAAATAGGTCTCTCAAAGAGTGACATGAAAAAATAAGATCAAAATATGGATAAAAATGCCTCAGAAGGAAATGAACTTTCATGTAGTACAAGGTATGTAAGTTCATTAAATGGATATTACTTTTCATACAATTGGTTTGGTCATAGAGATGTGGACTACAATCATCATTCCCCATGGAGAAATAGTACATGTATCATGTTCAAAATAACTAAGGAGGATGTAAAAATCATCAGAAATTAGCTATAGGATGTACAAGCCAAAGAGGAAGAATGCACTTTGTATAGTACAAGGATAAAGAGTGAATAAAATCCTTGATTGTCAAAGCTTCATTTCACACTCAGAATGAGCACATGATTTCGTATATTGATAATGGATGTTCATGTCACATGAAAGGAAATAAAAGTAAATTCATCTCATTGAAGGATAATTTAGTAGGATCAGTAAGGTTTAGTGACAATACATCTTCCAAGATAGTTGCAAAAGGTTCCTTAAGCTTGGATAATGGAAAAACCTTGATAGATAATGTTTTATATGTAGAAGGGTTGAAACACAATTTTCTTAATGTGAGTCAGATGTGTATTCAAGGGAATACATTAACATTTAATAGCAAAGGATGTGACATAAGATAACTCAAGACATGAGAATTGATTGCTAAGGCCAAAAGGACTATAAACAAAATGTACATCTTGAATAAAATCAAGAAAGAGAGATACTTCATGAACAAGGGTGGATTTTTCATTGAAGGATGGGGCATCTGAATTTTGATAATTTGGTCAAGATCAATGCCAAAAAGTGTGTAAGGAACATGCTAAAATTAATAAACCTACAAAAGAGGAATTTCAAATCCAAGGAATATTCCACATTAGGACCTTTAGAGTTGATACATATTGATCTATGTGGACCTATCAGGGTTCATATTATGAAAGAAGAGAGTTATTTCATGTTATTGATAAATGATTACACAAGGATGACTTGGGTGGCATTCTTGAAGGAAAAATCAGAGGCACTTGAAAAGTTCAAAGGATTCAAAGCATTGGTTGAGAATGAGAAGAATGTGAAGATCAAATGTCTGAGGTCTGATAGAGGAGGTGAGTTTTGGTCTAATGCATTTGATGATTATTGTGAAGAACATGATATTAGAAGAAAATTTTCAATGCTAGGACACCCCAACAAAATGGGGTAGTTGAAAGGAAAAATAGGACTGTCCAAGAAATGATAAGGACTATGTTGAATGAATCAAAACTACCTGATAGTTTTTGGAGAGAAGAAACAAGCACAACTTGTATATATCTTAAATAGAGGTCAAATCAGGGTTAATAACAATCATACTCCCTATGAGCTATGGAAAGGAATATATTCCAATGTAGAACACTTTAGGGTATTTGGAAGTAAGTGTTTTATCAAGAGAGATGAGGAATATCTAAGAAAATTTGACTCAAGAGCTGATGAAGGGATATTTTTGGGTTATTCAAGGTGTAAGCTCAGCTTATAGGTGTTATAATAAGAGATTACAAACAATAGTAGAAATCAAAAATGTCAAAGTTGATGAGACATGCTAAAGAAGGTCAAAGGGTGATCCACATGATGTGAACTCAAACGATAATGAAGAAGTCATAAAATCAAATGGAGAAGAAGAGGATGTTGAGGAGAGACAAGACACAAGAGGCCCTTCAAGAAAAATTCAAAAAGATCATCCTGAAACTCATATTATTGCCAATAAGGAAGCTGGTGTGCAAATAAGAAGAAGACTAGTAAGTAATTTGGATCATGGAAATGTTTCTATGTTATCTAAAATTGAACCTAAAAGAATTCAAGAAGCAAGTAGAGATGAGTTTTGGGTGAGTTCCATGAATGAATAATTATATCAAATAGATAAAAATGAGACTTGGGAACTAGTTCCTAGGCCTAAAAACAAAAATGTCATTGACACTAAATGGGTGTTTAGAAACAAGTTGAATGAAAATGGAGAAGTTACTAGAAATAAAGTTAGACATGTATGAAATGTTATGCATATGTAGAGGAGTAGACTTTGAAGAGACATTTTCTCATATAGCAAGAATGGAGGCTATAAGACTATTTTTGGCCTATGCATGCTTTAAGGGATTCAAAGTATACCAGATGGATGTAAAGTCAACTTTCTTAAATGGTAATTTGGAAGAGGAAGTATATATAGAGAAACCTGAAGGTTTTCTATTGAAAGATGATCAATACTATGTTTACAAACTAAAAAAGGCTCATAGGGCTTGGTATATGATATATTGGATAGATATATATTAGACCAAGGTTTCAAAAGAGGAGAAGAAGATAACAATCTATACATAAAGATTGAAGGAGACCATAAGTTGATAGTAGTGGTTTATGTAGATGATATTATATTTATAAAAGATAATGAAAGCATGGCCAAGGATTTTGTTTATGTAATGAAGGAGTTTGAGATGTCTATGCTAAGAGAGATGTCATTTTTCTTGGTTTGCAGATCATTCAGTCAAAAAAATGTATTTTCATTTCACAATCAAAATATATAAGAGAAATTTTGAAAAAGTTTGGAATGGAGGACAATAGACTGTTAGTACACCTATGATCACAGGGTGTAATCTAAGAAAATAATATGAATCACCAAAAGTGGATCAAAAAACATATACGTATATATGATTGGAAGTTTTTGTACTCCACTACTTCTAGGCCTAATATTATGTAAGCAGTAGGAATTTTAGGATGATATCAATATGATCCAAGAGACTATCACTTGTAATTAGTCAAGAGGATTTTCAAATATATAAAAGGGACTATGGAGTATGGATTGTGGTATCCAAGAAGTAAAGGTTTTGACATGACAACTTATATTTATGCTAATGGGTAGGAAGTCAAGATGATTGGAAAATCACTAGTGGGGGTGTTTTCTTCCTAGGAGACTGCCTAGCTTCATGGTTGGTAATAAAAAAGAAAGGGTCAATAGATTTTTCTACATGTGAATCTAAGTATGTTGCATTTGTTTCATGTTGTACTCAAGTGATCTGGATGAAATAGACCCTAAAATACTACAAGGTAATGTATGACAATTGTAATGCTATTTTTGTGATAAAATAATTGCAATAAGTGTATCAAAAAACTTGTCATGTATTTAAGGACAAAAACATTCCTTTCACGTATTATCATTTTCGAAGAGAGCATGTGAATTAACAAAGTGTCAAGCTTGAATATGTATCAAGTAAGGACCAAATTCTGAGATTTTGACCAAGAGGAATCTTTTGAACATCTTAGGTAGGAATTAGGTGCGACTCCTATAAAAAATAGTCATTAATGGAGTAAGGGACTTAGGGGGAGCTAAGAAAGTCACAATTTAGATCCTAGTGTAAGGAAATGGGTTAAAAGGAGGTCTTGAGTTAATTTGAGAGGTATGCATGAACATATTATGATTCATATGGTCTGTGTTGAGATTTAGCATTTTATCAAGAAGGTGTGAAAGACATAGTAGATAAGGAGTTGATTTGAAACATGTTTGATATTGAAGAATGATACATACATGTATGGGTAGTTAGTTGTGCTTAGAGACTTTGTACAATTTGTTTAAGAAGTTTAGCAAAGATTTTTGAGATATAATTGTATGATAGATTGATCTATTAAGTTTAGGTACTAAGTGAAGAAGTATCAAGACAGGTGTTTTTGCAGGATTAATGGGTAGGTATGAGAAATATTTGGAAAGTGTGGATGCATGACCATGTTTGAGGCTATTTTTTTGGACCTAATTTAGGTCTATACCACATGAAGGAAAGGATTAGTCTGTAATACCAATATGGTTCTTATGCTGGAACTTATAAGGTTTTGAAGGATATAAATACCTATTGGATCTACAAGGATGCTTTTGAGGGTCTAAATTTGAATATGACAAAAAAATATGGGTTGAGAGATACAATTTTATTGTATAATTTGATATCATGAGAGAACCTATATGTTGTAAAGGAAAACATCAAGAGGAATGTATGACTCAGAGGGAGCTTGATTTTTGTATGATATAAAGGAACAAGGTATGCAAAGATTTCCTATTTCATTCTTTCCTTCATAGGTCAAAATGTATATCAGGAAAGAAGAAGAAGAACCGATCCTCTATATTTAGATTATTTGGAAAACCTTCTATGGAATGGGCATCAATCATCGGTCATTATACCCACTCTATATTGTGAGATATACCAAAGAAAACATATTTGAACTCTTGAAAATGAATACTTGACACAAAATATTTGCACATAAACAAGACGGTGCTTGTGTATTTTATTAATATCAAAATCATGCATTACAAAAACAAATGAGAGAGCTACAATATTTATATATATTGGAAGACTTCTATCTCATCCACAATATATGGAAAAAAATCACCTAATATGAAAATATGCATAAATAGCATATTGCCCCTAACTGCCCCTATTGCCCCTCATGGAAATCATCTAGGAACAAAAATATGCAAGATAGAACATGATCCCACAAACATTGGGATGAACACTATCACTTAGTTAACTAACAACTAAGGATAACTAATACCTATTGACATAAGTTTAAAGTATTTTAATTAAATACTTTAACTTATTACATTTATTCAAATATCAACTAATGATGAATTAAGATAAGTTTTATTCCTAACATTCCCCCTTAATTCAGCATGGTCTCAAGTGAACAAGAGAGAAATTCTCTAAAACCCTCAAATTTACCTCGAGCAAGTGACTTTGTGAAGACATCTGCATGTTGCATATCTGTTGGGAAATATTGGAGCTGGATGTTTTTTTTGAACATGTTCATGAATGAAATGTACCTACACCTCAATGTGTTTGTGTGCACTCATGAAAAATTGGATTCGAACAAATTTTACTACTCCTTCGTTATCAACATGTAGGATAGTTGGATCTTTCTGTGGTATTCCCAATCCTTCAAGTATGTCGGAGCCATATCACTTCACAGACAACTCCACCTACTTGCATGATATTTTGATTCTATGGAGGATCTTGAAACACAAGTTTTGCTTCTTACTCCCCCATGATATCGGTCTAGATCCCAAAAAGAATACAAATCCTGAAGTGGATTTCTATCATCTATGTTTCTGCATGATCTGAATATGAATATCCTATCAAGAAGAAGTTATTATTCTTCTTGTATTCTAGGCCATAGTCCATAGTTCCTCTAATGTACCTTAGTATCCACTTTGTTGCTTTCCATTGAGAAACCCTTGGTTCTTGCATGAACTGTGAAAGATAGCTGACTACATAGCTGATATTCGGCCTAGTGTAAGTCAAGTAGATGAGACTCCCGATCAACTGCCGATAGAGAGTTGTATTTACTTGTGGTGATGGATCTATTTGAGATAGTTGAAGTCTTGTCTCCATAGGTGTGGAAAATGGCTTACAATCCATCATATTGAATTTCTCAAGCGTTTTCTAGCGTATTTCAATTGTGACACAAAGATATGATTTTCTCTTTGCCAAACTTCAAGTCCAAGACAATAATGTAGAAGCCGAGATCGGTCATGTCGAATGATCATGTTAGATCTTTCTTTGTTGACTCAATCATCCTCACTTGATCCTCTAGTGATGACTAGATCATTGACATATACTACAATGATCACTATCTCCCCCCTTGCTTTTTGAGATAGAGATTAGGATTGTATGGAGTCTCTGTTAAATCCATGTTGAATGAGATGTTTGTCGATTTTTATGTACCATGCCCTGGGAGACTGTTTTAGACCATATAGTGATTTTATGAGTTTACATACCTTTTCCTCTTTACTTGGTATGCAAAAACCTTATGGTTAAGCCATGTAAATTTATTCCTGTAAATCACCATTAAGAAAGGCACTTTTCACATCCATTTGGTGTATTTTCCAACCAAATTGTGCGGCTAGAGAAAATATTAACCTGGAATTTTTTATCTTAGTTGTGGGAGTAAAAGTCTCCTCATAATTAATGCCTTATTTTTAGCATATCCCTTAGAACCTAGTCTAGCCTTGTGTTTATCAATTTTTCCGTCTACTTTGTACTTCATTTTGAAGATCCATCTGCATCCAATCGGCTTTTTTCCTAGTGGAAGATATGTAAGTTTCCATGTATTATTTTTCATAAGTGATTTATATTATGTATCCATAGCATATTTCCAAGGTTTAGATGTAGGGCTTTTAAACTGAGGAACTCAATAGTTTCAACAACTTTACCCATTAATGCCAAATTGACCTCATTTTGAGCCATACTGTGAGTCCTCATTCCAGTGGTAGATGTGTGGGGACACTATCCAATTTTTCATCTCTAATCATACTTTTATACCATTTAGGCATACTTTTTGTGGTTCCTGTGGGAGGTTGAATTTCATTATCTTCCCCATCATCACTGTCATCATCAAATTGATTACCATCCTCTATTTTCACTATAGGGATGATTTTTTCATCATGTGAGTGTATGGAAGGAACATCTTCTTCTTTATTCTCAAATAACTCAACATCCCGACTAGTGTATACCCTTCTTGTTCTTGGATCCATAAGTCTATAGCCAAGTGCTTCATCATTGTATCCTAAGAAGATAATTTTTTTGATTTCATATCAAGCTTAGTTCTTTGTTTCTTAGGAATGTGCATACTTTATTTACATCCAAAAAATCTAAGGTGTGAAATAGATGGCTTATGCCCTAACCATGCTTCTGAGGTGTTACTCCATCAAGAGCTACAGTGGGAACTCTATTTAGTAAATAGACTATGTGTTTTAGTTGCTTCACCCAAAATGTTTTTGATAAACCTACATCATCAATCATACATCACACCATATCCATGATAGTACAATTTCTCCTTTCAAAAACACCATTTTTTTGTGGTGTGTGAGGAGGAGCCATTTGACGATGAATGCCATGTGTTTCAAAAAATCATTGAACTCATTGCTAGTGTATTCTCCCCCTCGATCTAAGTGGAGTGTTTTTATTTTCCTACCAGACTTTGTTTCAACAAGGGCTTTGAACTTCTTGAAAGTTTCAAAAGATTTGATTTTTGTAGAAATACAATATATCCACATTTTCTTGAAAAATCATCAACAAAAAGAGCATGAAATATTGAAACCCAGAGTGGCTAGGTCTCATTGGTCTACATAGATCGGTATGCACCAAGTCAAGTTTTTCCTTAGCCTGAAATGTACTATGTTTGAATGGTTCTCTATGTTGTTTTCCTACCAAACAATGTTGACATTTATCTGTACCCTTTTTTTAGAAGTGGAAAACCCTAACCATATTGTATCGATGAAGTGTGTCAAGATAGCCAAAACTCACATGTCCAAGTCTTTGATGCCATAGTTGAGCTGATGATGTATCCTTGGCTACAAGTGCTTGATCATTTCATTAAACAAAATCCAACTGAAACATTCTTCCCACATTTGAAGATTTTGCAATAATTTTGAGCTTCGTGAATTATCTCGAATTAGGCACATCTTTTTACCACCTTTACAATCAAAGTCAATTTTGAGATTGTGATCTAATAATTGACTCATGGATAATAACATTTTTTTGTTAAACCAGGGACATAAAGAACATTTGTAATTTTACAATTATGTTGCCCAAGTGGTAGTGAAATGGAACCAATGCCTTCAACACTGTAAGATGTATCATCACCCAAAGAGACATGATTTTTGGTGGGTGTTTTACTCATTGTGAAGAACCAATCTTTCTTTCTGTCATGTGTCGAGTTGCACCAAGTCGACATACCAAATTTGATTTGTAGAATTGGATACTTCATTTGACTTTTGCAGAATATAGGAATTCATCATCATCAAATTGATCTTCTGTTTGGCTACATTTCCTTGTTGAGTTGGTTTCTTCTTCCACTTTTGATTATTTTTTCCCTGTTTACTCTGTTGTTGGCTTGATTTTGTTTATTGGTAATTAATATTTTTACCACTTGATGATCCTTGTTGGAATGTGTTGTACCAACAATTTTTAACTCATGTCCTTTTTGACCACAAATAAGACATTTTTTTGGTCCTTTTGGCCTTGTTGAGTATTACCTTACTTCTGAGGTTGTTTACTAGACTTAGCCTTTTTTTCCTTTTTGATTAGAAGCAAGTGCTTGCTCTTCAGTTTCAGTAGTTGAGTGAATAGCTTTCTCTTGTTGTAGCATATTCACTAACTCTTCAAAATTTGTTATTTGACCAGTTATGTTTAACGTGGTCACAAAAATCCTATAAGAAGGAGGAAGAGCTCTCAATACTATAGGCACGAGTGATGTGTCAGTTACTTCTTCTTCCAAAGCTTGAAGTGATGCACACAAAGTTTCTACTCTTCTCAAAAACATTTCAACTTTCTCAGTTGGTTGCATTTTCAAGTTTAATAGTTGACTCTGGAGATGAAGTATTGTGTTCTTATTTTTGACTCATAGTTTTCAACTTGTCCCAAGATTCTTTTTTTGTGTGGTCTCATGAATATGAGGTTGTACCTCATCTGAAACACTAAACAAGATTATTAACTTTGACTTTTTGATTTTCGATCAAATGTAGCTTGTTGTGTAACATCTATTGTGAGATCTTGTTAATGTACTAGAAATAATGGACCATAGATTTTCAAAATCAAGTTGTGCATGAATTTTTGTTTTCCATGTTGGATAATTATCAAAATGCAAAAGTTGAGAATTTAGAAAAAAATAATTTTGTTCGTAATTGCAGCCATTGTGAAAAGTGATAAATAGTAGAAGAAAAAATTGAACACTTTTCCCCCTTAAAGCATGCACACCCCCAAAAAAATATTATTTTATTTATTTTGGGCTCCTTTTCAGTCATGTAAAATGAATTTTTGGCACTATTGGCCTTGTTACAAATTTGGCTTTGTGGCCGATTTGCAAAAATAAAATGGCTCTCTTGGCGATTGAAAAAAATATATTTAAATTTTTTGGGCTCTTTGGCCTCTTTTCAAATACAAACAATCTCTAATTTGTGAAATTTTTACAAAATAAATCTTATTAAAAGTTAGACCAAGATGTAGAGCTCGCAAAAACACACACTTTAAAAAAATGCACCTCAATACGAGGTACCAGTTGAAAGTTATGACCTTTTTAACTTTTGATTTCAATATCTTTTGGGCCCCTTTCCAAAAAAAATTTATAATTTTTTTCGCAAAATCCAAAAAAATTTTTTTTAAAAGCAGGTTTTTTAAAACAAAAACATGGATTAGGTCTTATGTGGCTCAACTAGTCCATTTTAGGGCACAACTATATTTTAATAGTTTTTTCCTGAATGTTATAATAAACCTTGGCATTTTTTTTTCTTATTTTTCTTCCTTGTATTTTTGGCTTCATGCAGTATATTCTTTTTTGGGATGCAATTTTTCTTATTTCCACTGAGCTTTCCGCGTTGAATCTTTTGTAGGCATGTCTTATTCTTCTCTTGAATTCTCTTTATATGTGAATGTAATCTCTCGGAGTTGATTGGAGGCTTTGGGGAGTCACTTTAGATAGAGATCTTCTCATAGGGACGTATAATTTCTCTTCCCATATATGAAAAAAGAGACATAGAAGAAGAAGAGGAAGGAGAATTTATGTGGGGAGCTTGAAAATATCTGGGTTCCCAAAATACAAAAATATTGTATATTTTTTTAAAATGCTTCAATTTAAAAAAGAAAATTGTAGGTACGATGTAAATTTTTTTTATATAAAAAAATACCACAAAATAAAACAATGTCACCTTTTTATAATAGAGTTGCATCCAGGTCTCTGCAAGGTCTTATTATTGCACTCCATGTGTTCTTCAACTGCAAATAAATTTGTGAACTAGGGTGTGGATTATGATAGGGGCTGTGAAATGGCTGAGGGCATCTATGGATCCTCCTAGCTCTTTGAAATTCTCTCAGATCTCCCTAAACTTCCTAAAATTTCCTACACTTTCTCCTGGATCGAGAATCTTTGCTCGATACCAAATCTTGACAATGAATACTTGAAAACAATATTTGACACATAGAAGCTTTACATAGAAACAAGACAATTCTTGTGTATTTTATTAATATCAAAATCAAGCATTACAAAACAAATGAGAGAGCTGCAATATTTATAGATATTGGAAAACTTCTATCTCATCCACAATATATGGAAACAAATCACCTAATCTGAGAAAATATGTAGAAATATCATATTTCCCTTAACTGCCCCTATTGCCCCTCATGGAAATCATCCAGGAACAAAAATATGCAAGATAGAACATGATCCCACAAACATTGGGATGAGAACACTATCACTTAGTTAACTAACAACTAAGGATAACTAATACCTATTGACATAAGTTTTAATTATTTTAATTAAATACTTTAACTTATTACATTTATTAAAAATATCAACTAATGATGAATTAAGCTAAGTTTTATTCCTAAATTGAATAGGGTTCTAACACCATACCAAATGTGTCTGAAAAAGAAAAGAAGAGAAAATGTGGCATGTCCAAAAGTAAACCAACCCCTTAGTCTTCTACTACAAAAACATTGTTGGATGATGAAGTAATTGATCAAAAGAAGAGTCTTCAGAAGTATTAGATTCTGAAAGGTGGGAATGTTTTGAAGGGATAGTGAAGATTTTTATATTGTTGTATTTTAGATGTCAAGGACATACGAGGATTCAATTATTTGAAGAATATTTGTATTACTTAAAAGGAGGAAGTTCTAGTGTGGGTTGAAAAGGTTTGTCAAGAGCATGTCAATATGGTTTTGCATGAGATTACATTTGGATGTTGTCGAATTTCTTATTTGAAATGAAAATGCACTAGCTATTAAAAAAACTAAAAATGATGGAGGGTTTATGTTACCTCATATGATACGATGATACAAGTGCATGTTGGATGTTGGATCCTCATTGCTACAAATTAGATGAAATCTGTGAGAAAGAATGAAAATGATTTTGATTAGATGATTGGGGTGGGGGTTACCTGACGAAGTGGACCTGAGAAGAATTAAATTTTTCGATGGATGTCAACCACTGTTCTTAAACAAAACTGATGTAAACAAGAAATGTATACTAATAATATGTAGAGAATGAGAGAATATTGAACAGATTACACTATTGATTGATTTAGATATAGATTTGATTAAACCAACTGAAAAACAAATGTACCTAGTCGGGTGAGGAATTCGACCTAGACTATCAAGAGATAGGTCGATGGTGACATGGGAGGATAGACCAAAAATGTAGGAGTATGCAGACCATGAAAAATCTGAATGCAATCTAGAAGTTGTAGTAGTTTGAAGATCTTTGGAATGAACTTGCAGAGGAAGTATGAAGGAACAAAAACTAGGAAAACAACAAAAATCAAGGATTAAAAGAAAGGATTAAAACTAGGACCATGGTTGATGGTAATTGGGGTGAAAACATGTTGATTTTTTTTTTGTAAAGAGGAATTGGATGAGGATTAGAGAAAATAGGAAAGGGCACAAAGATAGTTAGGGATGGGAAAAAGGTTCTAGAATATAAAGCAAGGGTTTCTCGGGTTGAGTCGAAGGTGACCTATTAAGGTTGATGATGATTATGACTTAGCTGGATAAAGTCAGGGAGAGGCGAGCTAGATGAGCAACCTACAAGAATAGGTTTGCAACAGGAGGTTGATGATGAAGTTGTGAGTGTTGCTATTGATGATATAAACTTGAAAAATATTAGATACAAGAAATACCAAGATAATATGACAAAAGTGGATTAAAGAAATATAAAATGATGAAAATATCACAAAAATCCAATCACGATTGGCCACGCATGCACGTTGTAAGGAGTGCGAGAGGTCATAATGGATTACGGAATGGTTAGGAATGAAGGAGTGTCTGCAAGATATAAGAGAGATTCGGAATTTTTCTTGTATTTGATGGGGAATAGAAATAAAGCACATGGCTTTATAGGTTTGATGACAACTAGGTTGGGTTTGCCGTTGATTATGGGGAAAGTTTTCCCAATGGGAGGATTTTCCTACTTTTGGCGCCATTTCTTATTTTTTGAGGAGTTGGCCAAATTCTTTAAAGAATTAGGTGGGAAGGGTTGTTTAGGGATGAGGTGTAGGTGAGTTCGAAGTGGAGATAGGTTGGAAAAATCGTAGGGAAAAGCATAAGTGTAGATTTAGAATGAAAACATTCCAAAATGGAAAGCTGGTTAGGGCATGATTAATTAGGACTCAAAGGTGATGGACATTTAATTAATTAATAGGAATGGATTAAAATAAGTATGCATACATGGAAAATGAAGGGGTAGGTATTGAATTTAGGTGTCTACATTTCCCCCTTTTTGTTGAGTGGTTTGAGCTAGCAAGCCATGAGACAAAAACCATGAGAGTTGGATGAGGATGGTAAAAAGGATTGATAATGAGCTCCCACTCAAATGGGGGATCGATGATGTCAAGGGAAATCGATGATGCGTTTGAAAAATGTAGATGAAAAAGGGTGTGTGGGTGAAGAAAGGAAGGTAAAATGATTACCAAGTCAAGATGCCCCAGGAAAAAAGGATCGCAATAATGATGGAAAACTATGATGGTGACTCCAATATCACATTGGTAGGGGAAAATTGCAGTCTTAATGGATATGTACAACAACGTTCTACAGACCAATGAGTGGGTGAAGATCACTACAGTATGGATGTAGGCCGGGATGACCAATGGGTCATAAAAATTCATAAAAAATATGTGCAACTATATGCAAAAAAGTATGCAAAATACTTCGTACATGAGGAATCGAGTGAAAAGGTATTCATCTACAAGGGACGAGGATGAATGGTATGGTGCCTAATAGGATATGAAAATTTTGAGACGGAAAAAGTGAGTGATGAAACAATATGCCCCAAAAGGGGAAAACATGGACGTGAAGGAAAAAAAGGAAACAAAATATGCCCCAAGTGGGGAAAGGTATGGCCTTAAAGGAGGACTTTGAGAGTAGAAATAAGAAGAGTGAATGTTGAAATATAATGATCTAAGGGGAGAATAAATATGGCCTCAAAGGAGGACTTCGTTCATGATGGATAAGATACAATTGTGAAATAAAGATGCCTGAAGGGGGAGTAAATATGGCCTCAAAGGTGAAGCATGGAAATGAATGATTAACCCTAAGGGGAAATAAGTAGGGCCCCAAATGTGGAATTTGAAATAAATTGTTGAATTAAATTCCCAAAGGAAAGAATCAATATAGCCACAAATGTGGACTTAGAATGGAACACGGAGGATGCAAAATATTGAAGCAAAATGCCCTAAAGGAGGAATATAGATGGCCACAAAGGTGGACTTACGATGAGAGAGATTAGATGAGATCAGATAAGATGTAACTTAATGATGGAAACCTATAGGTATGAATGACTCTACGTCATATCAAGGAACATGTGAGGAAAGTATGCCTCCAACTACATTAGAGGTAAACAAAAAGGGATCCAGGTAACGCAATACACATGCGGCCAAAACCAATGATAGCAAATAACTAATGACATCTAGTCATTTCAAGGATCATAAGGAAAGAATAGATGAGATGATCTCATAAAACTAATGTTTATATGAAAAAATGGGTTTGAGATGTACCTTGTAGAGGAAAGAGGGTTCTCCAAAAGTGGTGTTCCCTAAACTATGCCCTAGCTCTAGGAAGGGGAAAGAGAAAGTTGATCAATGCGGGAAGCTTTCTTAGGATGCTAATAAAATGGAAGGCTGATCAATGTGGGAAGCCTTCAAATGCCATAAAGAGTAGCCATCCTTCAAGGGTATGGTCTACTTTATACAATATATATATATATATATATGGAAAGAATAAATGATAGCCATCCTTCGAGGGATTGATCTATTTATTTGATTTTGATTTTGATTTCATGTTTTTGATTTTTTTATGAACAAGCTGTCCTTCAAGGAGCAGATCTATTTTTTTATAACTTTGATTTTGATTTAAACATCCATGAATTTTGAATTTACATGGGGAGATTTGGGACTAGCTAAGTAGACCACTTAGGAGGGGATAAAGAATGTACAAGAGACACCCTAGACCTTTTGCATGGTTCCAATAGGTGAATAAGAGTGTGATGGATGTGATGATCTAGAATGCTCCGATGATCGCGTCAAGCATGAAAATTCAATTTTCACCCACATTTCTCAACCACTAAAGCTTGTATTTATGTTTTAGCCACCTGAACAGTGATTTATCTTTGTTTAATGGTGGGAGAGTTCAATTTGAACTTGCCTTCTAGTCATTGCAAATGCTATAAATATGTAGCTTGTTTACAAGTAAATGGTCTTGGTTCTTTGGTCTGGAGTCTTCATTCTTGAGCTTCAGTCTTCAATACTCAGTCCTAGATTTATTTTATGAATCATTTTATCTTTAGCATGGATTAGAATTCTGAATATTTAGTTATGCCTCACTATACACCGACAATGATCCTGCTAGGAATCGTATAGGCCAAGCTCTATTCTCTTGTGCCATCCCTCTCCTACTTGTACTTCGTTGTATTTCTCACGAAGATGCTATTATTCATTGTTTGAGTACCTATTGTTTATCATTTTATTTCATCATTGCTGCAACGACCCTCGTTACGAATCGCATAATCAAGCCGGTTCACTTTGCGCTATCCCTCTCCTACTTGTGCTTCCCGCCATTTTTACTTCAAAGTGACTACCATCCTAGTGCCTTCTCTTGCTGATCTTTGTTATACTCCTACTCTTTCTGGATTCACGTGAACATGCAAGAATGAAGAGATCACTCTGAGGGGACAAGATACAACAAAATTGGATTTGCCTCTTGCTCAGTAAACTCCAGGTTTAAATTGTCAAAGTTATTATCAAATAGAGTAGCGAATCATTTTATTTCAGTTAAGCTCACTTTCAATATTGCCAGGGAAGCTGTGGGGAATGATAGTTTCTGAGAAACTATGATTTGTTCCTCACTTCTAAGGTAGAATTGAAGGTTTTCAATTAATTTAATTGGCTGTCTTTTATTTAGATTCACACATCTTCGCACAGTGAATAACCACATCGGGTTATCTCGCTTGTTTAGTTTTAGTATAAAGTAGTTTAATTGTTGCTTGTAATTATAATGTTTCAATCGTATATTTTGTTTAGATTAGTTTCCCTTTCAATAATAGTATAAATTGTTATTTTCAGTTTAAGTTAATTTAGAGACTTCATAACTAGATTAACACTGAGATCCTCATTAGGAGAATAAACCATAGGGAACTTATGCTACCTGCTCATAGCCTCTAAATCTCCCCTTTGTCATTTCAGCTACCAGGAGATCACACTACCAGATCTTAGTCACTGATCCTCCCATGGTTAGCCATAGGAAAGTTGCTTGCCAATTCTCATCCTTGCCTGTAGCTTTTCTATCATAGAAAACTGACCATAATCCCGGCTGTGACTTCATCTAAGTCACCCACATTTCAAACCACCGGCTGTCTCGGCACGACCTCGGGAGGTCGGGTATGGGGAAGGTCACTTGCCGATTATCATCCTCACATGTCACTTTTCTGTCGTACAAAATTGGTGAACCCAGCGTGGAAAGCTGTGTACCTTTTGATTTGGAGTTAGATTTGTACTACCTCATCAGTTTTCACCATCACCTTTGCCCTTCCCATTATTCTGCGGGTATTCATATACCCCTCGAATATGTTAGGATTCAATGAATATGGTAGGCCCCTCTTGGGCCTTGAGGCATATTACGCCCAAAAAAATTGACAATCATCACCCTCACTCTCAGTATGGGGTGACAACTACTCAACTAACCAGTTGTCAACACAAACTCCAAGGATCAGATATAACTCATCTTTTCAAACTGAGGAGTTAGATCATCTCGCTCAAACACAACAAACAGAGCTTTAGGCTCGAATAATATGACGTTCACCGGAGAATCTGGTTCATCTCCTCAGGTGCTACTTAGACCACAAATTAGTAGACAATCAGACCCATACCTAGTTTTAGATGATGAACAGTCAATACGTTATCCCAGGAATGAACAACGCTCTCGGAGTATGTACCCACCTATAGGAGTTTACAAACACAACCCGAGGCCTCTTTTCAAGAAAATACCTCTATACCACTGCATATAGGAAATACGCTTGAAGAAACTTGGCAAGACAATGGTCAGTTCATAGCAGATTGTATCATATACCTATACAACATCGAGAATATAGAACGCCGCCAAGGAAAAATATCATGACTTCACCATATGAGGTCATTTTGACTTTAGTAGAAAAAGTTAAAGGATTAGAACTTGCCCAAGCAAGCCAAAATTCTCAATTCATGCAAGCAGGAAGTTCCAATCCCCCACACCATCCTAGCCAAGTAGACCTCCTCACGGGAATAGGCATGTTAGGCATGCCTCCTCGTATTAAAAAAACGCCAACTAGACCCACCATCTCTAACACTGTTCCTCCGGTCTAATACTGAGTAATCCATTTTTGGACAATACCCCTTCATACTTAAACATGTACTCCAAATCACCACAAGGGGATATGTTCTCCTCTCCCAAACATGTTTGGTCAAACACGGGTTTTCCTTATGCCCCTACCAATGTATATGCAACGCCACATCAACAACCCATTCCACCACCGCTCCTCAACAGGCACCATCAATGGTGGAAACCTATGCGATAGGGACATATTCAGAATACTTGAAAGAGCCCTTAGATTTCACCAACGAAGCGTCATGCTTTCAATACCCCTTCCCGATTTACCCAAGTACAAAGGTGAGGAGATCCGAACGCACATATCAAGGCTTATGCTGACCATACAAGAACTACTCCTTGGGATGGGGTTGTTGCTAAAATATTCCCAAAAACCTTAGAAGGCATTGCTCTCGATTGGTATTATAGAATACCTAAGGCTTCCATCCATTCATTTAAACAACTCATTTCAGAGTTCATTAAGGCATTTGACATGAACAAACTGTTAAGAACGGGGAATCGGGAGTTCTTACACATTAAGCAGAACATAATGAATCATCGCTCATTTCATCCAGAGATGGCGTACGTTCTTTATTCTTTAGCTTGATGCTCCAAATTTGGACCAAATGGAACTATGTGATTCATTCCTTCATTCTCTCGCAGTAGAGAAGTGAAGAAGAAGTCTAGAAGTTCCCACTAAGGACTTACGATGAAGTACTTGAGAGCACTCTTCGAATAGATCAAGCAGCGATAGATAGTGGTCGTAAAACATATGAAGCAAATGGGAGGTTAATCACCTCCAACCAAAACACTACAACTTATCCTACTACCATGAATGTCAATCAAGGACCCAAGATCCTTAATGAAAACCGTGGGGTTACAATAGATGGAGTCACTGATCAAGTCAAAGGACCAAATGTTGTGAACACCCCGACACCTGCTAACAATCAACGCAATAATAACTTCACTCCAGCGATCAATACGGTGGATTCTAATCATCCTCCACAGCAGAAAATCTAGTCACAAGGCCTTGCTCGGGGCCCAGATGGATATCAAAACCAAATCCAAAGGCCACAACCTCGAAATTTCAACTATAACAACCAACAACCCAATCAGAACTTTGGGCCACAACAGATTCAAACCGACGACCACAGAACTATAATCCCAATCTATATTGTGGTTTCCAAAAAATCAAGGGTCATGATACTAGGACTTTCCATGACTGCAACAAATTCTTACAACGTCTACCAGAAGAGCAAAAACAACTCTTTGTAGATATGTTTCTGGAAAATCCTACACCGCCACTTGGTATGGGATCAGTTTCCACTCAAAATGCACCTCTCAAGATCTTCAATGATCCTCTCCCAAATCATTCTAACAATAACAGGTTAGATCCAAATGGGAAAAACAAAGGTATCATAATAAGAAATAACAATCAAGATGCCTCAACTCCTGACAACTCTCGATGCTCCTAACATAGGTTTAAATGGTAATACAAAAATCTTGGGATTAGTTGAGCTAGAGGTTGAGTGTGAAATTAATGCAACAACTCGGACAAAGGAGTATGTTTCACAACCCCTACCCGATATTTTCTCCACATGAGATGAAGTTCCTACAAATGCTAAACCGGTAGGATCCTATGATTTGATATCGGATTTGAACAAGACCTTTTCTCATATTTCATTCTTAGATTTGTTGAAAAATTCACCCGTGCATCGCTTTGCATTGCTCAATGAATTAGGTCTTGGTCATCTAATCAACGTTACACCACCACCTAAAACACAAGTAAACCATATAGACTTCGATATCCACCTTCCAGGGCAGCTAGATAGGGATACCGAGTTTATATTTGACATAAACAAAATGACAACAGATGCTGAAATTACACGTAGAGGTGATCCACCCTTACATTTGAAAGTATGGGTTTATAAAAACTATGTAAAGTGTGTAATGGTAGAAGATGGGGCAGCGGTTAACATAGTCCCCTTCGCTTTTCTTCAAAATCTAGGATATAGAGAAACAATTGTTCTTCAACACGAAACACACTAAGGGGATATGATAGTCTCAAGGCAACTTGACTCGGGACTATAGTATTACCATCCACTGTAGGGCCTGTCATCACCAATCCGACACTATGATAATTCTTCAACTTGGGAACTCCTCGTGCTATGATTATTTACTAATGCACATGCCTTTAGTTTGGTGGACGTAAACAGGAAACAAAACAAAAGCGAACACAAGAATACCATCGACTATGATAAGACGGAATGATGACAAATCTGAAATATCAAAGTAAATTATAATATTAACATGAAATTGTTACAATCTCACCCATGAGGTACTTCAACAAGACTATGGGAGAAACTTTACAATTACACCTCTCAATGGCTTCTTCAACACACCTTTAAATGATGGCTTCCTTTGCACACTTCCTATAATATTT
This sequence comes from Taxus wallichiana var. yunnanensis, assembly GCA_018340775.1. Taxonomy (NCBI): domain Eukaryota; kingdom Viridiplantae; phylum Streptophyta; class Pinopsida; order Cupressales; family Taxaceae; genus Taxus; species Taxus wallichiana. The sequence goes on from CM031240.1 coordinate 4,182,479, forward strand.
CTCACTACTTCTTTCTATGCTAAATGAGGGGGGTAGCCTCTCTATTTATAGAACTTCCAGGCTTATCCATCTTATCTCTAAGATAGGATAAGAAATCCACTCTGACGAATCATATTCCATACCTTAACTCTTATCTGTACATGTAGGCTTATCTATTAAGATAAGATAAACCTTATCATTTTACATGGGTTCCACATTTTTAGACTTTTTACAAATAAAATACACAAAATATTTATGACCTCACTCCTTGTCTTTATTACCAATATAATATTTCTAATTCCTAATCATGTAGACCCTACTTCTCTACTTACCCAAACTTTGACATTTTAACATTACTGGACCACTTACGAAAAATATTTACTTTTACAACATTCCTATTGTACTTTGACTTCTACCGTACTCCACATTATTGGCGACACCGCATCTTGACGGTGCCGTTATCTATGCTATCGACGCTACTACTAATTATACTTAACAACATCCTATTCCTAATACATACATTAATGAAATAGAAATTATGGAGGAAAATTTTAGTGTCGACATCTTCCCCTTCCTAGCTTCTACTTCGTCCTCTGAGTAGACTGCATTTCGGGTGCTTGGAAAATCTTCAACTTGTCGTGGTTGACCCATTTCGTAATGGGAGTTCCATTCAATTCCTCCGGTCGAGACGTACCATTTTCATGCACATTGCTATTTTGTAGGCCCCATCCATTTTGGAAGAAATTTTTGTCTTCTTTTTTGTATACGGAATCATATACTAGAACCAAGTCATTCACTTGAAATGGAGACCACCGTGATCTTTTGATCAAAGTACTCCTTCTCGCTTCATTTTCTTCTTATGGCTTGTATCCTTTGCTATTTCCCTCATTTCTTCTAGCAAATGAAGATGTACCAACCTTTCTTTTTTATGAATCATTTTCATCCATCCTTTAATTTTTCATAACTCTCACAAAGTGGGAATATCAAACTCAATAGGAAGAAGCTGGATCAATGCCATAGGCCAATTGAAATGGGAGTATCCTGTTGCTGACTTTGATGTTGCCCTATATGCCCACAATGCTTGCATGAATCCTCTTATCCCATTTATGTACTGTAAGGCTCCATATTTTGCTAGAATTTGACATAGCACAAAATTTGTTCATTCCACTGTCCATTTCAGTGCTTGGCTTGTATGTTGTTGCCTTCCGTGCTTAATAGAAAATTTATTGACTAGGGCTTCTACCACCTCATTAATGAAGTGGCTTCCTTGATCTGTTACAATTTCTAATGGACAACCAAATCTCGGTGACAATACGTTCATATATGAACCTTGCCACTTCATCCATAGAAGTTGTCTTCAATGGCCAGCTTCAACCCACTTGGTTAAATAACTGTGGCAACCGGAATATACTTATTTTGGCGTGATGTAGTTGGAAGTGGACCTACAATGTCTATTCCCAATTTTCAAAGGGACCAAGGGGAAGAATAGGACATAATGGAGCTGATGAAGTCTTACGGTTACCATGTGTTTGACAAATATCATGTCTTACAATAATTATAACAATATTTAAAAAGAGTGGGCTAGTGATAACTCGCATCCAAGATCCTTCTTGCTTTGTAAGTTGTCCAGAGAAGTGCCCTCCACATGTACCATTGTGGAATTCTTCTAGCAGCTCCTTTCCTTGATCACGTCCAATTGCCCTCTTGTACTGTCCATCAGGTTCTATTCGAAATAATACTCCATGCAGAATAGAATATGGACGACTAGCTTGAGTAATCTTTCTCTTAGTCTTTGCATTGGCACCATCAGGAAACTTGAATTCATTTAGATAATTCCAAATATCTATGTATTCACTAGGGATTGTGTCAAGGGATAACAATGTTGCATCGGGAAAATCATCATCATCACAAGATGATCCTAAACCATCATAGGCTCGAGAGAGTGCATCTGCATTGACATGCTTCTTTCCTGGCCTATCTATAATATCAAATTCAAATTCTTGTAGCAAAATTATCTATCTTGCTATCCTCCCTGATGGGTTAGGCTTATTGACAATATATTTGAGCCTAATGATCTGTTATAACTATAAATTTCTACCCTAGCAAGTAATTTCTAAACTTCTTTACGTAAAAATGATAATTTGAGCCTCTTTTTTGAGCATGAAGATAGTTTACCTCAAGCCTTTGCTCATTTGTCTGCTCCCAAAGTAAATTGTATGGTCATTCCCATTTTCATCCTTTTGGCTCAAAGTACTTCCTAGTGCTGCATCCGAGGCATCAATGTACACAATGAATGGCTTGCTCCAATCTGGATTCTTCAAAAACAGTGAAGACACGGGGCTTCCTTGATTGTCCAAAAGCTTTATGCGCCTTATTTCCCGGTTCATAAGTAACATCCTTCTTCAAGAACTCGGGTTAGTGGGTCATGCAATCTTTGAGAAATTCTTGATGAACCTTCTATAGTAACCCACATGGCCTAAAAATGATCTCAACTTACTTCTATTCATAGGAAATGGTAAATCTTTGATTTTTGAAACTTTATCGGATCAGCACTACCAATACCATCTCTGGATACAACATGCCCTAACAAAACGCCTTTAGAACATCCAAAGACACACTTTGTAGGGTTTAGTGAGGCTTGTGCTTCATCTAACCTTTGAAATATTGTCTCCATCCGGGTGCATGTGGTCCAACTTGCTCCCATAGATGCAAAAATCATCCGTAAATACTCGATGAAGGTCCCAATGTAGGGTTCGAACACCCTATTCATCAAACGATGGAATGTCTTTGGAGCATTACACAACACAAAAGGCATAACTCTATAAGAAAACATTCCCCAAGGAGTGGTGAACGTGGTCTTCAAGCCGATCTTTCTCTCGCTATACGAACTTGGTTGTAGCCGCTTATATCCATCAAAGAAACTATAACACTCTGCCGCCTACTTCGCCCAAGATCTGATCGAAAATGGAAGAGGGTAATGATCCTTCTTTGTTGCCTTATTGAGCTTCCGTAATCAACACAAATGCGTAGCTTCCCATTCTTTTTTATTGAGATCACAATGGGAGAAACCCATTCGAATTCTCCCACAAAGAAATATGAATCCTGCATCAAGCAACTTATCTATTTCTTCTTTTACATTCTTGGAAAAATTAGGATTCATTCTATATGGCATTTGATTTATGGGCTTAGCACCATCTACCAGCTCAATACAATGTTCTACCCAACTTACTTGACGAAGTTCCTTGTAATCAAAAGTGAATAGGTGTATGTACCTTCGAAAGAGCTGGAGGTAGGATTCCTTCTCACTCTCCATCACAAAGATCACCAATCTTTATTTGTTGGAGACGATCATCAACTTCTTCTTCAAATAATTTTATGGGGTCATGAGTTGGTGTGGTAGCGAGGATATCCATGACTGAAACATCCACCTCGCTTTCTTCATCTTCAGTGTCCACTTCACTGGTACTAGAGTAATCAGAGGATGTCCAATCATCAGTTTCATCACTTGAATCCACAGGTTCTACTTTATGATGTCGAGGGATCATGTTTATCTTCACCCTCTCTCTACCACGTCCAAGTGTCATGAAACCTTCATTCTAGTAGTTTCTTGCATGAACTCTCCTTAGCCATGGTCTTCCCACAGCATTGGGTACGCAAACAGTACCATTTTTCATCACCTGAAAGTCTACCACACATACAACACCCATAACAGATATTGCCACATTTGAAACTACACCTTCTCGGTTTAGTTTTTACCTTATTTAATGACCTTAACATAAGTGTCAAGGGCGATCATTTTTAAACCCAACATATTCATTACGAGACTGGTCATTACATTAACTACAGCACCTCCATCAACTAAGACATCATGAATTGAAATACCATTACATAATACCTCGGCTCACCATGGAGCATAGGGATCCGCCTCGCCTCCAAAACAGGGACCTCAACCTCCTTCCTTCTTCGAGCATTGAGTCCACCTCACAACTCCCGCCTCTTCTCGAAGACATAGCCAAGAGTTGACCATATATAATATTTGTAGGCCTTTGGGACAGATCTTCCAAGATGGAGTATGGTCCTTGCCCCTATGAAATTAGAAAATCCGCACACCCAACTTTCTTCTCCTATGTTTCTTACTAATTTCTCCTTTCATCTTCTTAGGATCATTTCCATCTTGATTATCTTTTTCTTTCTTTCTTTTTATTACAAACACATTTACTTCATTATTTCTACTCTTATCTACTACATCAAGAGAATTCACAGGTGCTTTTCCTTTATCATTATCTCTTGTACCAGATGTAGAAGCTCTATCTGGACAATTATACTTATAATGACCCTTTTTATAACAACCATAACAAACAACTTCAGAAATATTTCTTTTTGGACCTCTATCTCCTCCCTGAGAACTAAATTCCTTTCCTTGAAGAAGATTAATAGTTAACTAGCCCATCTTCCTAAGCAGATCTTCATACTTAGTAGATGTACTAGGAGAAATATTTGTGCTCACCGGGAGTGGTTGTGGATTCTGGACCAAAGGTGCTGGTGTAGGCTCTACTTTAACAACAATTTCTTTGGGCTCCTCTTCCATGCTTTCTTCTTGCCTTCTTACAATCTCCTTTGCTTGTTCAATGGTAGCTGGGCGGTCATACTTCACTCGTTGTCTGATCTCTGGCTTCATCCCAAGAATGAAGTGCTTACAGAGGAGATTATCCATGCCATTCATCAACCCATCCGCTAGTCCTTCCTTCCGGATCTAGGCATCGAGCTTCCTCCTTAGCTCTAGAACACGAGCATGATAATTCCTTATCTTCTCCTTCTCTCCTTGGGATAGCTTTGTGATCTCGATCATGAGATCTCGCATATTTCGTTGTTCACCAAATTCTTCAAGAAAACTTCCGCTTAATAAATCCCATGAATTTTTCACATTATCACCTAGTGTTTCAAACCACCTAAGTGTTGAACCATCTAAAAAGGTAGGAAAAAATTCAGTCCATTGTTCCCTTCTTATAAGGCCATTACAAATACAAGATCACTTAAACTCTTGAATGAAAGAAGAAGCATATTCATTAGATTGAGCTGAAAAAATAGGAATCTTTCCCATTTTCAAAAGTAACCACCGTGAAATACCAACCCACAAGTACAATTAACAAGACTTATGTGCACAAATAATTGGAATCACTATACTAGAAAGTGACTTTACACCTTTCTACAGTAAAATAGAAATGACCACGGTAAACTATGGTAAAACTTGACTTACTACGGTAAAAACTGACTTTACTGTGGTAAACACTATTCATGGTAAAAAGTGAAGTTACTGCGGTAAATACTATTCATGGTAAAAAGTGACTTTACTGCGGTAATTACTATTCCCAGCAAAAAGGACTTTACCAGGGTAACTACTATTCATGGCAAAAATGACTTTAACATGGTAACTACTATTCACGGTAAAAATGACTTTACCATGGTAACTACTATGCACAGTAAAAACAAGGTTACCCTCCAATTAATTTTTGACTAAGTGGGAATATCTCTCCAGAAAATCCACTAACAAGGAATGGTCCCGGCAATGGAACCAAAATGTCATCACCAATCCGGCACTATGATAATTCTTCACCGGGAACTCCTCGTGCTATGATTATTTACTAATGCACAGCCTTTAGTTTGGTGGACGTAATCTGGAAACAAAACAACAACCGAACACAAGAATACCATCGACTATGATAAGAAGGAATGATGAAAAATCTGAAATATCAAAGTAAATTATAATATTAACATGAAATTGTTACAATCTCACCCATGAGGTACTTCAACAAGACTATGGGAGAAACTTTAAAATTACACCTCTCGATGGCTTCTTCAACACACCTTTAATCGATGGCTTCCTTTGCACACTTCCTATAATATTTCTCACTACTTCTTTCTATGCTAAATGAGGGGGTAGCCTCTCTATTTATAGCACTTCCGAGCTTATCCATCTTATCTCTAAGATAGGATAAGAAATCTACTCGACGAATCATATTCCATACCTTAACTCTTATCTCGTACATGTAGCCTTATCTATTAAGATAAGATAAACCTTATCATTTTACATGGGTTCCACATTTTTAGACTTTTTACAAATAAAATACACAAAATATTTATGACCTCACTCCTTGTCTTTATTACCAATATAATATTTCTAATTCCTAATCATGTAGACCCTACTTCTCTAATTACCCAAACTTTGACATTTTAACATTACCGAACTACTTACGACAAATATTTACTTTTTACAACATTCCTATTGTACTTTGAATGTTACCGTACTCCACATTATTGGTGACACCGTATTGTGATGCCGTTATCTTCATCGACGCTACTACTAATTATACTTAACAACATCCTATTCCTAATACATACATTAATGAAATAGAAATTATGGAGGAAAATTTTAGTGTCGATGTGCCCAAAACAATCCTCATGAATTTTATATTATAGATAAGGAAACCAACTATAATATGATTCTCGGTCGTCCATGGATACACCGCATGAAGGCAATCCCTTCCACGTTATTCCAAGAAATAAGATATCTACACTTAGGAAAAGTCTTCATCGCTCGGGGATCCTAAACCCTTTGATATATACTTACAAAATCTCAAGAAAAAGAAAGGAGTCCATACAGAGCATGAACTTCCCATGAATCAATTAAACAAAGCGCCTCGACAAAAAAGTTAGTCTGGTCACCCAGGACATTCCAAAGGTTGAATTTGTTAAGCCAAAAATATATGAGGTGGCAAAGACAAATAAAGATAAGTCAATTTCGTGGGAAACTTGAGTCCCCACTAAAACCACAACGGGAATTATGAAACTCTTGGAGAATGACGAACCGATATTTATCCCATTTGAACCTCAAGGAATGGGTAGTCTTCTCGGTATAGCATCTCTTCCCTCCAATGACCTAAATCTATATATGAACATGATAGAATTAACAAATGAAGAAGGGCAATTTAAAATTGAAACGATGCCTATCAAAACCATCTCTAGGCACTTCCCTATTCTAAATCCTGGTTTCGACCCATGCGTGTTTGAAGCTAAGTTTTCCCTATCCATGGGGCAAGACCTCATCATTAACACAATGCTTGATATGAGAGAGAAGGTCGAGCAACATAGTCATGCTCACCCACATGCCATCTCTCAAAAACATGACAAAGAGGCATGCGAACACCTCTTTCAGAAAAATGTTTTTAATAATGGGACATATACACCTCTGGGAAAGGGTTGTAAGTTCAAACCCAGAATGGTAGGCCCTCGTCAAGAGAATGAAAAATTTGAGGATAATGGTTCTCCATTGTGTACTTCTAGGGGTGAAGAATTCGATATTCGTCAACTTTCTTCACCTTAGACATCATGACATATAGTTCCACCTGCATTTTCATATGTACATGGTTACAGTTGCATTGCATTAGTAATTTAGTTAGTTCATCCTATTCACTCATTTCATAAATATTGTAGTCCAAGAACTTACTCTTAAGTAATCTGTTACAAATTTACAAGATATTGGCAAAATTATTCAAATCACATCTCTTGAACATCATCAAGTATTTTCAAATCTTCTCATCAAGTTTGTGAGACAAACATTGACGGAACCATACCAAGACACTGCATACTTGGCTTTGCTCTTTCTTTCTACTAGGTGAAGTTGTCCTTGCCTTGCCTACGTGCATTCTAGAAGCTTCTTGGTGTCACATCTATCCCTCTTAAAATCTCTTGGAATGAAAGGATATCCCAAAGTCATAGATCAAAAATGTCAAAATAAAATGAAATCAAAAGTGCCAAACAAACAAAATATTTTTATTTTACACACTTCTTTGCCCCATCAACCTTCGGTGATAAGCCCACATCTCTTACTTGGTGATGTGAGGTTGGGAAAGGAAAGAAGTGCCCTTACTACTTTGTATCTTACCTTTGGTGACAAACCCATGCTTCTTACTTAGTGGCATGAGGAAGGGCAGGGGGTCAAGTCACACAAACTAACAAATCTTGGTATGCTAAAAACACAAGTCAAATTCTAAGAGAAGGAAAATATCCAAACATCCAAATTCCAAAGAGATCAAATCCTCAAAACCATATTTTTCAACCAGTTGCCATTTATCAATCTAAGTCTAGATAAAGTGAAAAGTAAGTGGCCTTCTAAGCTTGGTAGTAGTTACGAGTAGGGTGGGTGTGTAGGTCCAAATTTGGTTCTTGTTCTTGTTTTGTCTGTCTCTCATCATTCATTCCACTCAAATCAAACTCATACAACTTGTGCCCTTCCTAATTCTTGGTGTTGAGCCTCGCATCGAAAAACTTAGTTGCGTGGATTTGGGATTAGGGCAAGTTCATCTCTTTATCATTATACATTCATCACATTTGCCAACATAAGAAGAAATCACAACATTTCCCAAAGAGGCCAAAAGTTCAAAACTACAACATGTTCGTCATCACATATTAGCATTGCAAAAGCAAATAAAGTAAAAACTTTCTGTTTAACATTTGTTATCACTTGTCATCCATTGCATACATTCTGAAAAGCATATGAAAATTGGGAATTCTAAACATCTAAGAGTACACACATGAATCAAATCAAGCCAACCCTATACAACGAATAACCGAGCCAAAAAGAGATATATGTACATATCACGGTGTGTCATAGCTTTTTATGATGTCATCGCACACTAGGTGTGGTCAAAATGCTTGCAATAAGCACAAAATACCAAAACATCATACTTGCCTCACAAAATGGAGACTAAGAAATAAAGGAACTCTACCTATCCGCCCTTTTGAGGCCCATTATGACTACTCTAGTTACAAATTTCTTAGGAGTTCTTCTCAAAAGCATTCAAAAATAGCAAAAAGCTAAGCCTAATGCAAAATACCATTCCCAAGCTCATTCCAATTCAATCATACTCAAAAATGAAAAGAGTGATCACCGTGGACCCAAAGCTCAAAAATTACCAAATCGATACGCACAAATGAATAGGAAAATGAACTCATTTTGTATATTTATGACATTCTAACCTTGTTTTGAATGTTCTTTCCCATAGTTGGAGTGCTGACAGAGGTAAGTTCTTATCCTCGCGCAAATGGTAAGTCCTCATTTCATATCAATTTAGTATTTATTTTCAATTTATTTTATCTATCTACACTTGAGTCCCTTTTTCATTTACTGAGATAGTGGGAATCTGGATGGTGGCATTTTGGCACACGGGCATGTCAGGTATAGCCTCTAACTCCCCATTTCGGGACTTCCATACTCGGACCCAACGTTTTACGCCTCTTCATGGCTAAAACGCTTCTCCGAGGGGGCAATATGTACGTACCCAAAATTGTATGTACTGTACAGTCAGAAATTGGTTACGGAAACCCCAATGATGATTAAGATCTCTTCACAAGGTGTTCGGAATCCAGAAAGCTCGTTGAGTATACATTTGCATCCCAAAAGCCTTGTCCAGCCTCTACATGTTTTGTCCTAGCCTTTTCTCTCTTTTTCCTTATTTTTTGTTGTTAGTTACAAGACCGCCTCCCGCAGAGGCGGCGGTCCTCTAACTCGTCACCCAGCCGGGCGGCGGTCCTGAACCGCCGTCCCTGAGGCCGGGATGATGATCTTGTAACCTTCACCCACCTAGCGAGGTGGTGGTCTTACGCGCGCTTTCAGAATGCTCCGATGATCGCATCAAGCATGAAAATTCAATTTTCACCCACATTTCTTAAACCACTAAAGCTTGTATTTATGTTTTAGCCACCCTGATGCAGTGATTTATCTTTGTTTAATGGTGGGAGAGTTCAATTTGAACTTGCCTTCTAGTCATCTGCAAATGCTATAAATATGTAGCTTGTTTCAAGTAAATGGTCTTGGTTATTTGGTCTCAGAGTCTTCATTCTTGAGCTTCGGTCTTCAATACTCCCTAGATTTATTTTATGAATCATTTTATCTTTAACATGGATTAGAATTCCGAATATTTAGTTATGCCTCTTTGTACACCGACAACGATCTTGCTTAGGAATCGTATAGGCCAAGCTCTGTTCTCTTGTGCCATCCCTCTCCTACTTGTACTTCGTTGTATTTCTCTGAAAAAGCTGTTGTTATTCATTGTTTGAGTACCTACTGTTTATCATTTTATTTCATCATTGCTACAACGAACCCGCTTAGGAATCGCATAGGCCAAGCCGTTCACTTGCGCTTATCCCTCTCCTACTTGTGCTTCATGCCATTTTTACTTCAAAGTGACTACCGTCCCAGTGCCTTCTCTTGCCGATGTGTTATACTCCTACTCTTTCGGATTCACGTGAACATGCAAGAACGAAGAGATCACTCTGAGGGGACAAGCTACAACAAAACTAGATTTGCCTCTGCTCAATAAACTCCAGGTTTAAATTGTCAAAGTTATTATCAAATAGAGTAGCGAATCATTTTATTTCAGTTAAGCTCACTTTCAATATTGCCAGGGAAGCTGTGGGGAATGATAGTTTCTGAGAAACTATGATTTGTTCCTCACTTCTGAGGTAGGATTGAAGGTTTTCAATTAATTTAATTGGCTGTCTTTTATTTAGATTCACACATCTGCACAGGTGAATAACCACACCGGGTTATCTTGCTTGTTTAGTTTTAGTATAAAGTAGTTTAATTGTTGCTTGTAATTATAATGTTTCAATCGTATATTTTGTTTAGATTAGTTTCCCTTTCAATAGTAGTATAAATTGTTATTTTCAGTTTAAGTTAATTTGGAGACTTCATAACTAGATTAACACTGAGATCCTCATTAGGAGAATAAACCATAGGGAACTTATGCTACCCGCTCATAGCCTCTAAATCTCCCCTTTGTCATTTCAAAGCTACCGGGAGATCACACTACAGATCTTAGTCACCGATCCTCCTATGGTTATCCACAGGAAAGTTGCTTGCCAATTCTCATCCTTGCGCTCTTGTAGCTTTTCTATCATAGAAAACTGACCATAATCCCAGTGTGACTTCATCTAAGTCACGCACATTTCAAACCACCATTGCTCGGCCACGACCTCGGGAGGTCAGTGCGGGGAAGGTCTCCTGCCGATTATCATCCTCGCATGTCCCTTTTTGTCGTAAAATCAGTTCCCAACAATGGGGAGAACCTATCCATAAGAAATATGTTATGGGTAGAGTCGTGGTGCCCATATTTAAGGTCAAATCTAGGAAGTAATTGAAGACCACATAATTCCAAATCATCACGATGAGATATGGAAGGCATTGAGATGGAGGAATGATCTGAATATATGACTAGGGGAACATTGGTAAATGTGCTAATAATATAATGTTCACAAGTGTAATGTGTTAAGAGGTTCCACTTCCAGTTTACCATCAAGGGAAGCCAAATGATAGGCTCCCGACCCATACTTGTGTGTAATAATGTATGGTCCAATCTAGTTTGGGGCAAACTTTCCACATTGGCTCCTTTCTAGAGTAGTGACATTTTGATTTTCTTTGAGAATGAGGTCACCGAAATTAAAGTCACATTCCTTAAGGTGCTTATTATAATCATGTTTAATGTGCTCCTGATAAACATGATGGTGTTCAAGAGTGAGAAGGTGACACTCATCTAGTATCTTGAGTTGTGCTAGACGAGCTTGGCGATATTATTCATCAAAGATGAATTCGTGAAGGACACACACAAATATGAAATTTAGACTTCAAGAGGAAGGATAGATTTGGAACCGTAAACAAGAGAAAAAGGCATATCCCAAAAGGAGGTATGAATGCTAGTACGATAGGCCCAAAGGGAAAAAGGAATCTGGAGATGCCAATTACAACCCGCTTGATCAATGGTTTTAGAAAGAATGTTTCAAAGGTTTTTATTGGTAGCTTTGGCTTGGCCATTAGCTTGAGGATAATATGGAAAAGAGAAGTTGAGTTGAATGGTGAATGCATTACAAATTTTCTTGAGATCTTTTTTTTTGAAGGACTTTGTTGTCATGCAACAAGTCGGGTGGGGAACTCTGAAGAGATAGATAATGTGTTGATAAATAAAATTAATGATTGGGCCAGATTTAGTTGAGGTAAGTGGTATTGCTTCCACCCACTTGGTGAAATATTCTATTGCAGTGATGATAGAATGATACTACTATGAAGAAAGAGGTTTTAAAGACCAATAAGATCAAGGCCCCATTGTGAAAAGGGCCAAAGGTCGTGAGCCGGCTATAGAGCTTGACTAGGAATATGAGTAAGATTGGAAATTCACTCACATTTTTCACATTTCTTAACATACTCATAGATATCATGATTGAGAGAAGGCTAGTAATAGTGGTTTTCTATTTTTACACCCCTTGTAAAATAAAGCAACTTGGTTTTCCGCGGAGTTGGATTAATTGCCTTTGGTAGCGTTTAAGCATGCCGTGGATTGAAAGGAAATACCATGGCTAAGGAGTGAATGCCATGGAGTGAAAGATGGGATCTGATAAAGCCACAGGTAAAGAGAAGGACCTCCAAGTGTCCGAGTTGTGCCATGAAGGGGTAAATGAGGCAGAAAATGTTCTAAAGCAAGCCGTGATACACTAAAGAAGAAAGCCGCAGGTAAAAGAAAATCAAGAAAGCTGCGTATCGAAGGAAAAAGAAGGCCGTGGATGAAGATAAATTCATGGAGGTCAAAAAACATGCAAGAATGAAATAAGAAAGCCACGTATTGAAGAAAAAATATTTTTCACGGATTACTAAATGAACATGAATCTGATTTGTTCTTTGTAAATTTGATATTATTTGAAGGAATCTTAACCTTCTCCATGTGAAGGAAATTAGATTTCAGGGATTAAATGTTGGTAGGTCGCTGAAGTGAAGAAATACATCTCCAACATGTAAAGGGATTGTTCCAAATGGCTCAACCACCATAATTGAATGGAGTATGGGTGTCGTTCCTTTTCAACAAGAAAAGTGGTGTGGGGAGGTGTAAATTATAGAGACAATCAGATCTTTTCAGAAAATTAATTGAAGGTGCTCAGCTAGTGAAAGAAGAATTCAAAATTTCCTTGTCTTTCTTCTTCTTCTCCTTCCATATTTTCTATATGTTGTAAAGTGATGCCTTGTTTTAACGTTAGATACTTTAGGTATGCATGGGCATCATTTTCTGCCGCACAAGAATTCTAAAATTCGCATGCCTTGGGATCAAGTTTTGTAAATGTTTTACATATTCCTCATGTATCGTGATGATCTGTGCATGATATTTAAGTAAAAATATTTTGTTTTATGGCTCATTTCGGCCTTAGCTATTGTTCTATTGCACTCTCTTTCCTCTCACTTACAAGTTTGTTGCATGCATTGTTTCAAATTTTGTGTTCATTGTGCATTGTGGAACTAGATCCTTCGAGGTGGTTTTGATCTGTGGCTTCATTTTTGGCTCTCTTCATCATCATTTTCTTCCATCTTCCCTCATGTCGAAGTATTCATCCACTTAATTTTTGTGTTATCTCCTTCTCTAGTTTAGGTTTAGGTTTTATGCATCTCCTTCTCACCCTGGTCCTTGGAAAGTTAGAGTGGAGCTAGATAGTTGCATTTCAATTCCTAGGAGTAGTTTAACATTAGGAGTAAGTGGAGGAGGTCAGCCTTCTCCAGAGGTTTGTCTTAGATCGAGTCCCACAACTTAGAGACAACATCATGTTGTCTCAAATCCTGAATTGTCTATGATTCGGGAATGGGTGCATATTTGAGCTCCAACAATTTTGGCATGCCCAGTGGGAGCCTTGAAATTAATATTTCTAGTTTTATCAAGTTTTGATGTGTATATTGGTGAATCTATAGCATTTGGAGGCTCTACAACAACACATCTTATGACTCCATTCAAAATATTAACTGGTTTCAAGTGAGAATGGGGACTTAAGTGTCTTTGATTCATTCAAAGGATCCAAACATGATCGAGAACAAGAGAAGAAGGCCTATTTGAGTACTTACAGTTATCCCCAGGTAAAGGTAGAAGAAGAAGACAGATTCAAAGGTATCCATCTCCTCCAAACTAAACTCTTTCAACACCTCCACTTGGAAGACACTTCTTATAGTCGACAAGAGTTCTCAGACCTATCAGAATTCCTCATCGACAACTACTACCACAACAAAATCTATTTGTGAATTTCACAAGCAACAGTCCCCTTGCCTTGAATTCCCATAATACTATTCTAGTGGAAGCTTTGAAAAATATCCCATATTTTACTGGAGAAAATATATTGAAAATGTCTGTGCTATACATGAAGTTTCTAATGTGGACGTGGTAGTCAAAATTTTGGCTTCACCACTGAAAGGAAAATCTCTACAATGGTTCAGAAGCCTAGGGATAGGAACAATTCAAAACTAGGATCAGTTGTGCACAACCCTTTATGACCAATTTGGAGAAAGAGAAGATAACCTATCTCTATTGGAGTAGTTAACTACAATCAAGAGAGCACCTAATGAGAAAATGGTGGATTTCAACTTTAGATTCCAGAGAACTTGGGATAGAATTCCAGTTCTTGTGAGACCTGCAGTAGAAGGTGCCTTTCTTTACTTCTTAAAAGTTCTAAACTCTGATATATTTGTTATGATATAATCTATGGGAGAAACAAATCATCATAATAATCTTCATAATCATCATAATCATTAGTTTAGGTTATCATCCCCTTAGGTTATCAAAATTAAGGGGATGATAAGTCGTTTTGGCCCTCTTGATGATTTATAATATATGGTAAATCATCATAATCTTTAATGGCATGGGTTACCATATGATGATGCAAGAAAATGATGATGAAGAGGGCCAAAATAGAAGCCACGACTCAAAACCACCTTGAAGGATCTAGTTCTATAATGCTTAATGAACAAAAACTTTGAAACAATGCATAAAACAAACCTGTAAGTAAGTGAGATGAAAGAGAGTACAATATAACAATAGCTAAGGCCAAAATGAGCCAAAAAGTAGAGATTTATTGCTTAAATATCATGCACATATCATCATGATATAGGAGGAACATGAAAAACATTTACAAAAATCGATCCCAAGGTATGCGATCCTTAGAATGCTTGTGCAACACAAAATGATTTATGTGTATTCCCAAAGTATCCAATGTTAAAACAAGGCATAAATTTATAATATATAGAAAATATAGAAGAATGAGAAGAAGAAGAAAGAGAGGTAAAATTTGAATTCTTCTTTAACCATTGACCACCTTCAATTAATTTTCGAAAAGATCTTATTGTCTCTATAATTTCGCCTCCCACGCCACTATTCTTGTTGAATAAGGAACGACACCCATACTACATTTAATTGGTGAACCTCCTGAGAAGGCCGGCTTCCTCTTCCTAAACTAAGTGCAGACTACTCCTAGTGTAACAAAAACGATTATCTAGTCCTATGCTAACATTTTCATGGGGTTTTAGGGAAAGAGTTTTACAGAAATGAAACTATACTAGGGATGGTGATGCACCGAATAAAGGGTGTCTTCAGATTTAGGAAGGGTTAATTTGAAGAGGGTGTGTGCACCACAGGTCAACTTCACCTACTGCAACTTAGAGAGGGTACAGGATACCACAGGCTAAGAGACACGCGTTCCTTTTGTTAAACTTTATCAGACCGAGAAATATACCAGTTTCCCAGTGAAGAAGGATGAACTCAAGAAGGGTGAACAGACACCACAACTCAACTGCATGCAATACTTCACCACTGATAATGAGTAACTCCAAGAACCTCGCAATAGAAACTTAAACTTGCACAGTGTACCTGCAAGTATGAGAAAGGCACAAAGAAGCATAGAAGGATGAAAGGACCGAGATTAGTCACAAAACACACACTTTTATTGCTTCAATAACATGCACAATGCATCATACATTCAGAAGAGGCAATAGTTGCCATTACAGTCTTGAAGAGGAGGCTTGAAAGTTCTCTCAACACACAAGAACAACTTGCAGAAGAGAGAGGACCCTTGAAAAGTATACACTCGCCTCGAGATATCTAATCGTCTAACTTTGTCCAATCGTTGG
Organism: Taxus wallichiana var. yunnanensis; assembly: GCA_018340775.1. NCBI lineage: Eukaryota > Viridiplantae > Streptophyta > Pinopsida > Cupressales > Taxaceae > Taxus > Taxus wallichiana. Next base: position 4,198,440 of record CM031240.1, read on the forward strand.
AACCCTTGAAATGAGCTTCCAACTTACATTTATAGAAGAATATGTGAGAAAGAAGAGGAAATGGTCATAATTACATTCCTAAAATGAAGGCCCATGATGTATTTATTATAGCTTAGTTCAACTACCCGAGAAGGTTCCATCATGGGTCATTAATTGCCTCGATGACCAAGTCTTCTCATTTAATTAAAAGAATATTTAAATAATAATAATAATAAATATTATTATTAAAATATTTAAATAAAAATATTAATTTAATTAACATAATGTCGGGACCCCCTGACCCGCTTGACTTCAAGAGGAGGGGGTCCATGTGGATAGAATCTACACATAGCCAAATTCGATGAGCTTCAATCCTCTAACTCTGTGTTGCACTCGATTTTGACCCCGCACTAACTCTTTTCCTTGCTTTGGTAATCGCGCTCTTTTGCATTGAGTCCTTCGAATGGTGAGCTATCAAACTCGATTCTTATCATTTTCCTCTGTTAACTCGAGGCCATTTACGCATTCCTCGTTCAAACTTCATGAAACATCACCACGAGCTCCTCGCAAGTCACCGAGTTCTTCATCCAAAGAAACGATCTTACCTTTTCCGGGCTCAAACTCACTTGAATGTCGAGCTTAACCCAACATTTCGAAAAGAATGGTTTTACCACAATGCTCACGTTCTTCCTTATCATATAACACTTCATAAAGAAGAATGTTTTAGCTTGGCCATAATAAGCACAATTGTACCCTCCAAACGATGAGAAAATGCCATTAACAATAAAGACCTAATGCTGCCATGATGATGACCTAGGCTTATGCCCATAACATGTCGATAGACACCCTTGAAACTGATTTTTGGCCAAAGAGCCCTTCGGTATTTTGGCAAAGGCACTCGGCAATCTCGGCTCCAATCAACAATTATGCCACTATTGGGATCTTAGTATGGCATAGTAATGTGAGCTACACAATATACTCATTTTTTCGAGAACTAAAAAGATCCTTTATGTTACAATTTGCAACACATAAAATAAGCCGCTTCAAAAAATACGTTCAACAATCTGGGCAGCCAAGAGGACCTTGGAAAATGTACAGAATAACCATATGAATTCTCCTTAGTCGTGGATCAAAGCTAATAGAAATAAGCTAGATAAAATCGCTTAAAACTACAAGATAATCGTCCATTTGTTAAAACAAGTTTCTCTCGAACCATGGTAAAGGAATACTTTATTGTCTCGATAGGACGCACATAATGGAAAGGTATAAATATATTGTACTCGCCCTGAGTTTTTCAAAGAGACCATTTACACGTAACAAGGATGCAAAAAAAACGGCCGACCGGTATTTTCAGAGTGACCTTCACATTCAATTCGCTTTCTAGGAAAGAAATGCCGAGCAATACGAATCGTTTCATCTCGCACCGTAATAAACCTTCATCTCTCGACCGGAAAATTTCATGAAGCCTTGAATGACATGACTCCAATCCATCGTATACAAAGCAGTTGAATATTTGTTTCTCGCACTGTGCGTGGGAGCGCTAAAAACGGCTTCTATTATATGCGCAGCATGCCCGTGCATATGCGTGGGATTTTCGCCCCACCGAATGCCATGTGTGGTAAGTGTAATGTGTAGAGTCTCCGCTGAAATCGGTATCACGCCTCGCGTTGTTTTCTCCATTACCCACTCCAATTCACAACCTGCCTCATTAATCTTCCCCGTGACTCGCACAAAGACTCTGACCCCAAGCTCGCGCTGGATTTCATTTACATGGTTCATGCGGAAGTATGATGTTGGATTGCCATCCAAATCTCCACGCTTGGCAAAGTGTTGCTCCAAATCTCCCACGCGCTGAATTTCGGTCATGGTTTGCCAAACCAATATTTCCACACTCGGCGCTTTGACCGGATTTCTCCCATTTTTCGGGCAAGTAGACTCAAACTTCTCCCACGCCCGGATTTCTTCTTTGGCTCGACATCACGTCATTTCCTGGCATTGCTTGCCTTATTTCCCACGCCCTGTGCAAGATGAAACTCGGGACCCCTTTACGTGAAAACCTTGTGTTGGCTTTCCACCGCAAATTTTCCACCATGTAAATCGGGATGAAGATATCCTATGGGGAAATACTCGATTTGGCTTGCCATCATCAAATTTATGACTTGGCAATATACTCAAATATTTCCCATGTGGGAATCTTACAATGGCTTGCCATCATCAAAGTCCAACCCGACAAAAGGGATGAAAATCTCCCAAGCCAATGCCTTAAGCACGGATTTGAACCCCAAACTTTTCCTTCTCGACTTACAATCGAACCAAACAAAACTCGGATGCTCACGACCTTGTCAAAGCTCGACCGAGTGAGCCAATGCTACCACGCCCGAGCTCCATCCTCAAATGATCGATTCTTTTCCATCGCTGCCATACACGAATGTTCAGGTGATCGGGGTGATCAGGTGTTCATTGCATTTCATGAAATAGTTTGAATGCATGTATAGGATGTCCATGCCTTCTGTAAGCTACAATTACCATATTCCATGAGAAGAGATCTGGATCAGTCATGCAATTGAAGACTTTACGAGCATCCATCAAACTTCCACACTTGTCATACATGTAGATAAGTTTATTTGGTAATAGCGTGAGTCTTCCAAATGTGTGTCCCCTATTATTGATGTGAGAGTGGATTTGCTTGGCCTCCGCAAGGGCTTTCTTAGTAATGCAAGCCTGTAGTAGATGAAGATATGTTAAAGAATTTACAGATGGATTATGTGTTGTAAGAAGAACGTGTAGTGCCTCCTTCAAGCGACCCTCTCCATAGAGTGCTACGAGATTTTGATTGAGATGTATTTGGTTGCTTGGTTGCAAACATTTTTTCATTCAAACACTACCAGATGACCTCATCGTCATATCTGCATAATCTCATATCATCTCGGTCAAACAAGATAATTCTCCCAAGTGGTTGGTCGAGCATTGTCTAATGGATTAGACCGGCCTCATGTTAACTTAGCTTTCCTGACTCGGCCTTCGATCTTTTTTTGCATCGATCTCCACCGGATCCTTGCATACAGCCTCCTTTCATTCGCCATTTTCAACGAGCTATATTTTGCATTAACAAGACCTCATCGAGCTCTTACAACCGAGAGTCTCCACCGAGATGATTTCGAGATGATTATCACCGGGTTCTTTATTGACGAAAGTTGAGATCACCGGGTTCTTTATCAACTCGACCGTGATAGACCCCGTTGTCCAATCTTGCCAGTGTGCAAAAATCGATAACATTTTTGGCGACCTCTCGGGATGATTGCTCGCTAAGCATGATTCCAAAGAGCCTTAAGTCATCCATTGGGCATGGAGTCTATGTTGGAATCTGAAAGTAGTATGATTTTCTTTGACACATCCCAAAATCTCCTGAAACATTTCGATATCCTGGCCTCCTGGAATGCTAAGCATGAAGTATACCAATCATTGAATGCTTGACATCCATGGAACACTGCAAAAAATTTGAATGAAGTAGATTTTGAACTGTTATGGAAACCTTGAACCTTTCTTCTCCTTGACACCTTCCAATGATGAAACAATGTGCAGAACAACACAAAACACAACAACAAGGAAAGCAAAACAACAACAGACAACAATGTGCATAAGCACTGGAGGAAAACACCTAATTTTAATCAGACAGGTGGAACGCTTCTCAAAAACAAGCTTTGAGATGTATCCCATTCACATGAATGGGAAGTTCTTCTCCATTGAGCCTAGATAGATGAAATGAATTTACCTCTTTGCAACTTGTGATGATGTATGGTCCACTCCAAAGAGCGTCAAACTTGGCATGCTTGCCTGGTTTGGCCCTGTCTTCATCCCATTTGAGAACTAAATCTCCCTCTTGAAAATGTCTCGCTTGACGCCTTCTTGTCAAAATATTTCTTAACTTGAGCCTGATGCTGCTCCAAAGTTTTCATAGCCTTATCTCGTACTTCCTCGTAACTCCATGAGTTCAAGCAAACCTTACCGCCGAGGATCACTCTCTATAACTTCAAGTTGATGAGCTAACTCCAAAGAAGGTAACTCCAATGAGAGCGGGAGTTTTGCCTCTCTTCCATATACAAGAACGAAAGGAGAATTTCCGATGGCCCTTTTAGGTGTGATTCGATCTTCCCATAAGGCGGTCTTAAGTCAGTGTATGCCAAGTCCTCTTGTTAGTCTCCATCAGGCGCTTAATAATCCTTATGAGGTTTTTGTTGCTAGACTCACCAATCCGCTTCCTCGGATAGTAATTGGATGAAGTTTTGAGGTATACCCCATTTTTAACAGCCCATTCACTCAATTTCATACCAAGAAAAGCTAGCATGCGTTATCGAAATGACCTGTAAATGGAACACCGAACCTCGTCATTATACCCTCCAAAAATCTAGGACTACCTTTTCATTGCTTTCTTTTAATGCTACCACCTCTTGTCCATCGAGTAAAATAGTCTGTTGCGGTAAGGACCCACTTATGTCCGTCACTGGATGGAGGATTAATCATTCCAATGAAGTCCAACCCCCATTGAACAAAGGGTTGATCCACTTGAATCTGGATGCAGTGGAAGAGCTGCCAGCTTCTGCTTACCTGTGAAAAAGGCACATTCCTTACATTTCCTTACCCAGAGATGGGCATCCTTGAATAAATCCGGCCAATAGTAGCCGGCTCGCATGATCTTGGTAGCTGTTGTTCATGCGGAATAATGTCCTCCAGATAGGCCATTATGAAATTCTTCTAGTATCTTACTTACCTGTTCTGGTCCTATGCACCGAAGGAGAACGCCGTTCAAATCTTTTCGAAAGAGAATGCTATCTACCAAAACATATGGGATAGATTGAAGACGGAAAGTTCGTCTTTGGTTTTTATCCATGTTTGCCGGTATGCTCCTGAGAAGATGAAATTCTTCATTTTGGATAACCAGTCAGCTTGATCAACATCCTCATCAGTATTTAGGAGTGTCATGTCCTCATTACCTTTTGATTCCATGTCTGCAGCAAGTTGCTCACATAAACCCTTACCTCTGACAAGTTTAGTGACTTTGATATGCACGTCATACTCCATTACCTTCGTGATCCATCCAGCACGCTTTTCGTTCATTTCTTTGTTCAGAAAAAACTCCTTGACACCTGGATGAGACACCATCGATGAATCTTGTTGTTTGACAACATGTGCTTGAATTTCTTCAAAGCTCGAATAACCGCAAAGACTTGCTTTTCAATGAATGAGTATTTGAACTCGTAGTCTTTGAGGGATTGACTGAAGAAAGCGATTGGTTGCTCCATCAGGTTGTCGTTTTGTTGGGTGAGGATCCTCAAATGCTCTCTTGACTCGCAAAAGCATAAAGGATAAAATCTTTGTCAAACTCCGGGGTTCACAAGCGTGGGAGCTTGGGAAATGGCTGTTTTGATGGCTTCAAGCTTTCGCCCTTCCTTTGTCCATGAGAATGGCATGTTTTTCCTAAAGCATGGTTGCCGTGGTTTAGCCAATGTCGCGAATTGGGGATGAATCTCCGCACGAAATTTATGGTTCCCAAGAAGCTCTGGAGGCCCTTCTTGTGACTCGGGAGAGATAAGGACATAATTGAATGAATCCCAGCTGGATCAATTGATAATCCTTCCGTTGAAACAACATGCCCCAACAATTTTCCCTCGTGCATTGCAAAAATACATTTCTTGGGGTTAAGTGAAACCCCAAATTCCCTACACCTTGGAAAACTTTCCTTAGATGTGTGATGTGATCTTTTGCATGCTTAGAGTATACAGTTATATCATCAAGGTAAACCAAAATGATATCGTTGATTAGTCCCTTAAATGCCATGTCCATGGCTCTTTCGAAAGTAGCCCGCATTGGACAATCCGAATGGCATTTTATCAGTAGGCATATGTGCCCCACTGGTAGTGAAAGCCGTTTTGAATTGGTCGATTCTCGACTAGGATTTGATTCAGAACTCGAATATCCATCGAGCAAAGAAAATCTTTGAGCTCCCGCCACCGCTTGAAGGATCTCGCTCCATCGATGGAAGAGGATAATGGTCTTTCAATGACGCACGATTCAAATCCTCGAAATCTACGCATAACCGGATCTCTCCGTTCTTCTTCCTCACGGCACCAAATTGGCTACCCATGAGGAATGCTTGATGGGAAAAATTATACAAGCCTCGATGAGCTTGGTTAGCTCCTTTCTCATTAGTGGCTCAATTTTGGGATTAATTGGCCTCTATTTCGATTTAACCGCTTAGCATTAGGATCCAGTTCGATGGTATGTCATGTGTCATAAGACCTGGATCAAAACCACGCAGATCTTTATAGCTCCATGCAAAGATGTCATGATACTCTTGACAAAGTTTGATGAAAGCTTCTTTCTCCTCAGAAGTACACACTTTTCCGATCTTGAGAAATTTTTCATTGATACTTCAACTTCCTCAAAATATTCTTCTTTGACCACCATGTTAGGGCTTTGTCTTTTGGCTTGGTCATCCGAATTGAAAATGGATTCCAAAGTGACTAAACCTTTTGGTAACTTGTTGCTTTTCAATTGGATAATTTGTTCACCATATGACTCTCAGAACTTATCTTGATTTTTGAAGCAAACTCCGCCTCTTCTTGTAGGAAGAGGACAATTTGGTTGTCACTATCGAACACTTGCCAACTACTCACATTATCGGGATGCTGGTCGAACCACCATTTTAACAAATTGCTGCCCTTCTTTCATGATATCAATCGGTATGTTGTATTGTGAACTAATCAGAAGCAAGCTCTGCTCGCATCTTGATTTTGATCTCTAGGGATTGCATGGATCCCAAAAGCTTGAAATCTTCAATCGTGTCCAGACTCGGTTCTTGTATGATCTTAAAAGATCATTTTTGGATGCACTACGTGTGCTGAAACTTGATGAACAACTAACTCACTATCTCCAAAAATAGTTAGGGCCTTGATTCCCTTCCTTTGGGCTATCTGAATTCCTCGTGCACAAGAGCCTCGTATTCAAGCAACATTGTTAGTGCAATCGAATCGCAACCGGAAAGATGAGAAGTACTTATCTCCCTCTGGAGAAATTAACATAACACCAAAGCACCGGATCCATTCTTACTTCTTGAGCCATCAAGAACAATTGCCATAGTCCTTTAGAATCACTTGGCGTTTTGACAAGTGTGGTATGATGATCGTATCTTCTTCATGGATATACAGAGGTACCTAATCCTATTTCTTCCAAGACCAAGAAACCAGCTTCTTCTTCTTCGCCAATACATCAGCGTAGGGATCGTGATCGATGATCTCTACTTACTTCATCCTAAAGCAAAGTATCGTGGACTTCTTCAACAAGGGTGGTTGGTTCATGATCGGCACCTTCCTCTTCTGGATCGCCAATGGTGTAATTTCCATTTATGGGACTAGCAGTGTAGGGTTCTACATGATTATGGCAGATTGGTTCTGCCCTTATAGTTACTTTGGTTCCGTATCGAGTCCTGAGAATCATATGCGACCAATCGGATGATAGGTAACCGCCCATCTTGGCAGTGAAATCCCGTGATAGGTAGATGGCAAAGAGGGGAGGGAGATCGATGACCGATATGTCTTGGGTGAATGACAAACTTGGGCATGCATGAATGGTAAGTCAAGTCCTTTGATAACCCCAACAGCCTTAATTGTGCCATCGGTTGAACAACCCCTCTCAGAATCGGGTGCATATTGTATGCCTAGTACATCTGCAATTTGTTTCGGCATGACAGAGCTACTGGCACCAGAATCGATCATGCAATTATGTACCAGGTGGTCGCCAATGATCAGGGAAATGTAGAATGGCGGTGGTTTGTTTGCCGTAGGAATGATTTTCCCTTTTGGTTGACACAAATTTGTAGCATTTGTCACTCCATGGCTTGGTGATCCGCTGGTTGTACTAAAACTGTTCAGAGCTTCTCGCAACAGCAGTTTCTTTGGGAAGGGATCGAGAGTGCGTCCCACATGGTAACGCTCAGATTGGTTTTCTTCATTTGTTCTACTATGCTGAAGGGAATTGCTCCAACTTTGATGATGCTTTTTTGGGCATTGGGGTCCTCCTTTGGAAAATGTTTGTTGGGTACCGTGATGCCTGGAGAACCATCTTTCCCTGCGGTGTGGCTAGCTAGTGTTTCTGGTGATTTCTTTCCCGCATTTTTATCAACTGCCATTTGAAACCCAGGTTGAGAAGTGGACGCTAGATCAGCTTCGAGAGGTTGAGGCTCCATTGCTCTCTTTTTGGAACGAGTGTTTGCTGCCACTGATGAAGAATCTATATTCAATCCGCAAAAATCTTCTTCTTGCCAGTTTAGTAACGTGGATTCTTCAGGTGCCTGCGGTTGATCTGCTGCTTCTTGCGTAGATGAATTGTTTGTTAACTCTGAAGGGGCAGATACACTTTGAACCATAAGGGCCTGGCTAAGAACCCCATTGGGACAAAGATTTTGATTGTGAGGTTGAGAGCAAGGATAACACCATTCGTAGTCTTGAACTAGATTATTTTGAACAGGTACTATAGCTCTAGATGAGCTAGCTGCAAGAGGGTTCTGGAAGTTCAAGGGCCTGACATTTGCAACTTGACTCGTAGTTTGATTTTGAGGCTGATTGCTTCTTGAAAAGGAGGACGGTTAGCCTGACATCGCTGATTTTGTGGTTGATATGGATTGATTGTATTGAAATTATTTGCCTTTTGAGTGCAATGAGCTCATTTCCAAAATTTTCAAGAGTGATTTGACTTCAAATAGGTCATTTCAAGAGGCAGGGAAGATTGAGATGGTTGCTTAGAGTCCACCGGAATAGGAGCAATGATAGGTAATGATTCGTAAGATCCGGAGAAAAGGGCATTGGTGGTCGTGGAGCTATCTTTCCAGCTTGAATCAAAGAATTCTCTGCACTTATGGCAACTTCGTAAGCATCAGGAAGTGTAGTCCCTCCCATGGATTGGATCATAACTGCTACATCGCTATTCAAGGCTCGCAAATAGTACAAGAATGCATTATGTGCAGAAGGCTTTACGAGCGCCGGAATCCTATTCCAAGTCCTGTGGAATCGGAAGTTGAAATCACTCATGTATTCTTGGGAAGCTCTCTTTATGGTAGTAAGTTGTTCCAAAAGTGATAGGTGATCACTTTTGTCTTCAAATTGTTTACATAGCTTTTCTCCCAACTCGTCCCAAGTGGTTATAGTGCTAACACCTAACCCGCGAAACCATTGAAGTGCTTTTCCTTGAAAGAGGTAGCAAGAAGTCTAACTGCAACGTTTTCTTCTGGTGATATTATGTATCGCGCAGATGTCGGCTACATCAAAGATATGCTCCATCGAGTAACGTGAGTTTCCCCATGTAGAAGGGTAAACTTTTGAGTGCCGCAATGTATCGGATCACGTTGAGCCAACATAAGAGGACCGCTTGCATTCAAAGGGGGAAAACTTGGTTCCTCGCCATAAAGAACGAAAGGTTGATTGTTCCCGGGTGGAGGAAATCTTCCGTAAGGAGGAGTTGAATGACCCCCTACTAGGTAAATCTGCAATCGGGATGTGGAAATGCCTCTTCTTCTTCTCTTTGGAGGAGACAAGGAAAGTTCGGTATGCTGATAATTTCCTTTCTTTCAAGAAGCTCTTGTCTCAATTCTTCGCATAAGTTATCGCACCGAGATTCGAATCAAGAGATATAGAGTCGCTGTGTACTTTGACTTGTTAAGTGAGAAGAGAAGTACCAACTCTCGTCCCACCGGCGTGCAAAAAGTGCTTAAGATTTTTGTTGTCGCCAAATCACCACCCTTCGAATGGCCAAGATGTGAATAGGACGTGAATAGACGTGTGATTGGAACACATGGGATCACCTCTCAAGCTGTGGGACTTGGGCTCGAGGTGAACCTCCGGAGAAGGCCGGCTTCCTCTTCCTAAACTAAGTGTCAGACTACTCCTAGTGTAACAAAAACGATTATCTAGTCCTATGCTAACATTTTCATGGGGTTTTAGGGAAAGAGTTTTACAGAAATGAAACTATACTAGGGATGGTGATGCACCGAATAAAGGGTGTCTTCAGATTTAGGAAGGGTTAATTTGAAGAGGGTGTGTGCACCACAAGTCAACTTCACCTACTGCAACTTAGAGAGGGTACAGGATACCACAAAGCTAAGAGACACGCGTTCCTTTTGTTAAACTTTATTAGACCGAGAAATATACTAGTTTCCCAGTGAAGAAGGATGAACTCAAGAAGGGTGAACAGACACCACAACTCAACTGCATGCAATACTTCACCACTCGATAAGCACAGAACTCCAAGAACCTGCAATAGAAACTTAAACTGCACGCAGTGTACCCGCAAGTATGAGAAAGGCACAAAGAAGCATGAAGGATGAAAGGACCGAGATTAGTCACAAACACACACTTTTATTGCTTCAATAACATGCACAATGTATCATACATTCGTAAGAGGCAATAGTTGCCATTACGCTTCTCAAGAGGAGGCTTGAAAGTTCTCTCAACACACAAGAACAACTTGCAAGGAAGAGAGAGGACCCTTGAAAAGTATACACTCTTGCCTCGAGATATCTAATCGTCCAACTTATTCCGAACTGGTTGGAACCCTCTTTGAAATGAGCTTCCAACTTACATTTATAGAAGAATATGTGAGAAAGAAGAGGAAATGGTCATAATTACATTCCTAAAATGAAGGCCCATGATGTATTTATTACAGCTTAGTTCAACTACCCGAGAAGGTTCCATCATGGGTCATTAATTGCTCGATGACCAAGTCTTCTTAATTAAAAGAATATTTAAAAGAATATTTAAATAATAATAATAAATATTATTATTAAAATATTTAAATAAAAATATTAATTTAATTAACATAATGTCGGGACCCCCGCTGACCCGTTTGACTTCAAGAGGAGGGGGTCCATGTGGATAGAATCGCACATAGCCAAATTCGATGAGCTTCAATCCTCTAACTCGGTGTTGCACTCGATTTTTGACCCCGCACTAACTCTTTCCTTGTTTTGGTAATCGCGCTCTTTTGCATTGAGTCCTTCGAATGGTGAGCTATCAAACTCGATTCTTATCATTTTCCTCTCGTTAACTGAGGCCATTTACGCATTCCTCGCTCAAACTTCATGAAACATCACCACGAGCTCATGCAAGTCACCGAGTTCTTCATCCAAAGAAACGATCTTACCTTTCCCGGGCTCAAACTCACTTGAATGTCGAGCTTAACCCAACATTTTTGAAAAGAATGGTTTTACCACAATGCTCACGGTTCTTCCTTATCATATAACACTTGCAGTAAGAATGTTTTAGCTTGGCCATAATAAGCACAATTGTACCTTCCAAACGATGAGAAAATGCCATTACCAATAAAGACCTAATGCTGCCATGATGATGACCCAGGCTCATGCCCATAACATGTCGATAGACACCCTTGAAACTCGATTTTTGGCCAAAGAGCCCTTCGGTATTTTGGCAAAGTGCACTCGAAATCTCGGCTCCAATCAACAATTATGCCACTATTGGGATCTTAGTATGGCATGTAGTAAATGTGAGCTACACAATATACTCATTTTTTCGAGAACTAAAAAGATCCTTTATGTTACAATTTGCAACACATAAAATAAGCCGTTCAAAAATACATTGAACAATCTGGGCAGCCAAGAGGACCTTGGAAAATGTACCAGTAATAACCATATGAATTCTCCTTAGTCGTGGATCAAAGCTAATAGAAATAAGCTAGATAAAATCAGCTTGAAACTACAATATAATCGTCCATTTGTTAAAACAAGTTTCTCTCGAACCATGGTAAAGGAATACTTTATTGTCTCGATTGGACGCACATAATGGAAAGGTATAAATATTGCGCATCACCGCCTACAGAGATTTTTTCAAAGAGACCATTTACACGTAACAAGGATGCAAAGCATGAAAAACGGCCGACCGGGTATTTTCAGAGTGACCTTCACATTCAATTCGTTTTAGGAAAGAAATGCTTGAGCAATATGAATCGTTTCATTCTCGCACCGTAATAAACCTTCATCTCCCGACCCGGAAAATTTCATGAAGCCTTGAATGACATGACTCCAATCCATCGTATACAGCAGTGAATATTTGTTTTCGCACTGTTTGTGCGTGGGAGCGCTAAAACGGCTTCTATTATATCTGCAGCATGCGCCCGTGCATATGCGTGGGATTTTGCCGCACCACCGAATGCTATGCATGTGGTAAAGCGAGTAATGTGTAGAGTCTCCGCTGAAATCGGTATCACGTCTCGCGTTGTTTTCTCCATTACCCACTCCAATTCACAATGCCTCATTAATCTTCCGGCGACTCACACAAAGACTCGGACCACTCCAAGTCTGCGCGGATTTCATTTACATGGTTCATGCGAAGTCTCGATGTTGGATTGCCATGTCAAATCTCCACGCGCAAGTAGTGTTGCTCCAAATCTCCCACGCGCGAGAATTTCGGTCATGGTTTGCCAAACCAATATTTCCACTCTCGGCGTTTGACCGGATTTCTCCCATTTTTCGGGCAAGAGACTCAAACTTCTCCCACACCCGGATTTCTTCTTTGGCTTGACATCACGTCATTTCCCTCGCATTGCTTGCATTATTTCCCACATCCTTGGCAAGATGAAACTCGGGACCCCCTTTACGTGGAAACCTTGTGTTGGCTTTCCACTGCAAATTTTCCACCATGGAAATCGGGATGAAGATATCCTATGTGCGGAAATACCGATTTGGCTTGCCATCATCAAATTTCTGACCTTGGCAATATACTGAAATATTTCCCATGTGGGGATCTTACAATGGCTTGCCATCATCAAAGTCCCACCCGACAAAAGGGATGAAATTCTCCCAAGCCAATGCCTTAGCACGGATTTGAACCCCAACTTTTCCTTCTCGACTTACAATCGAACCAAACAAAACTCTGGATGCTCACGACCTTGTCAGGCTCGACTGAGTGAGCCAATGCTACCACGTCTGAGCTCCATCCTCAAATGATCGATTCTTTTCCATTGGCCAAGCCATACACGAATGTTCAGGTGATCGGGGTGATCAGGTGTTCATTGCATTTCATGAAATAGTTTGAATGCATGTATAGGATGTCCATGCCTTCTGTAAGCTACAATTACCATATTCCATGAGAAGAGATCTGGATCAGTCATGCAGTTGAAGACTTTACGAGCATCCATCAAACTTCCACACTTGTCATACATGTAGATAAGTTTATTTGGTAATAGCGTGAGTCTTCCAAATGTGTGTCCCCTATTATTGATGTGAGAGTGGATATGCTTGGCCTTCGCAAGGGCTTTCTTTAGTAATGCAAGATTGTAGTAGATGAAGATATGTTAAAGAATTTACTGAGATGGATTATGTGTGTCAGAAGAACGTGTAGTGCCTCCTTCAAGCGACCCTCTCCATAGAGTGCTACGAGATTTTGATTGAGATGTATTTGGTTGCTTGGTTGCAAACATTTTTTCATTCAAACACTACTAGATGACCTCATTGTCATATCTGCATAATCTCATATCATCTCGGTCAAACAAGATAATTTTCCCAAGTGGTTGGTCGAGCACCGTGCCTTAATGGATTAGACTCGGCCTCATGTTAACTTAGCTTTCCTCGACTCGGCCTTCGATCTTTTCGCATCGATCTCCACCGGATCCTTCAGTATAGTTCCTTTCATTCGTCAATTTTCAACGAGCTATATTTTACATTAACAAGACCTCTCGTCTCTTACAACCGAGAGTCTCGAGATGATTTACGAGATGATTATCAATTTGACAGAGTTCTTTATCAACTCGACCGTGATAGGACCCCGTTGTCCAATCTTACCAGTGTGAAAAATTGGATAACAACCCCTTCACAGACAACTCGGACCTTGGTGGTCCTTCTCTTTACCACTAGCTTTATCGAGATCTTGTACTTCACTCTGTGGCATTCACTTCTTAGCCATGACATTTCCTTTCAATCTATGGCATGCTTAAACACTACCACAGCCAATTAATCCAAATCCATGGAAAAACATGTTACTTTATTTTGCAAGGGGCACAAAAATAGACAACATTTTTTAGTGATTCATAGGGGCCATTTACCTTCTAGATGAGATGATCAATAACCTTAGCATCCATTGGGCATAGAGTCAGCTTGAAATTTCTCGAATCTTATTTAGTTTCTCTACATTTTATTTTCCGGGTGATCTATGACTAATCCTTGGTATTTTGAATCTCCTTCCCTACATCATGAGAACATGATGAAAGTCCGTGCACAAGGACATCTCCAAGCAACAAGACTATGTAAAAAACTTAGGGAAAGAAACCTACACTATAACAATGGAATGTACTAAAATTACGTGGTGGAATTAAAATTATAATATACTATATACAAGATGCATGAAAAATCCTAATGAGAAGGATTGAGATGAATCCCATTGAGTGGGATTAGAAACATGTTCCCATCAAGATCAGACAACTTGAATGAGTTAGTCACCTTGCAAGCTGGTGATGATATATGGCCCACTCTAAATAACATCAAATTTGGAGTGTCTTCTAGGTTTATCTCGATCCACGTCCCACTTCAAAAACGGATATCTACTCTTAAATGTCATAATTTTGTTGTAATTAGAGTACGATATAAGATAACGGCCAAAGTACAATAGGAATGTAAAAAGTAAATATTTGTCGTAAGTGGTCCTAGTAATGTTAAAATGTCAAAGTTTGGGTAATTAGAGAAGTAGGGTCTACATGATTAGGAATTAGAAATATTATATTGGTAATAAGGACAAGGAGTGAGGTCATAAATATTTTGTGTATTTTGAACCCATGTAAATGATAAGGTTTATCTTATCTTAAGAGATAAGCTTACATGTACAGTATAAGAGTTAAGGTATGGAATATGATTCGCCGTAGTGGATTTCTTATCCTATCTTAGAGATAGATGGATAAGCCTGGAAGTTCTATAAATAGAGAGGCCACCCCCTCATTTAGCATAGAAAGAAGTAGTGAGAAATATTGTAGGAAGTGTGCAAAGGAAGCCATCGCTTAAAGGTGTGTCAAGAAGCCATCAAGAGGTGTAATTGTAAAGTTTCTCCCATAGTCTTGTCAATAACACTTCAAGTACCTCATGGGTGAGATTGAACAATTTCATGTTAATATTATAATTTACTTTGATATTTCAGATTTGTCATCATTCCGTCTTATCATAGTCGATGGTATTCTTGTGTTATGTTGTTGTTTTGTTTCCGTGATTACATCCACCAAACTAAAGTGGCATTAGTAAATAATCATAAAGACGAGGAGTTCCCGTGAAGAATTATCATAGTGCCGGATTGGTGATGACATTTTGGTTCCGCTGCCGACCATTCCTCGTTGGTGGATTTTTCGGAGAGATATTCCCACTTAGTCAAAAATCAATCGAGGGTAACCTTGTTTTTACTGTGCATAGTAGTTACCATGGTAAAGTCATTTTTACCGTGAATAGTAGTTACCATGATAAAGTCATTTTTGCTGTGAATAGTATTTATCACAGAAAGTCACTTTTTACCGTGAATAGTATTTACCGCAGTAACTTCACTTTTTACCGTGAATAGTGTTTACCACAGTAAAATCAGTTTTTACCGCAGTAAGTCAAGTTTTACCATAGTTTACCGTGGTCATTTCTATTTTACTGTAGAAAGGTGTAAAGTCACTTTCTAGTATAGTGATTCCAATTATTTGTGCACATAAGTCTTGTTGATTGTACTTGTGGGTTGGTATTTCACGGTGGTTACTTTTGAAAATGGGAAAGATTCCTGTTTTTTCAGCTCAATCTAATGAAGATGCTTCTTCTTTCATTCAAGAGTTTAAGCGATCTTGTATTCAGAATGGCCTTATAAGAAGGGAACAATGGACTGAATTTTTCCTACCTTTTGGATGGTTCAAGACTTAGGTGGTTTCAAACACTAGGTGATAATGTGAAAATTCATGGGATTTATTAACTCGAAAGTTTTTTCAAGAATTTGGTGAACAACAAAATATGCAGATCTCATGATCGAGATCACAAAGCTATCCCAAGGAGAGAAGGAGAAGATAAGGGATTATCATGCTCGTGTTCTAGAGCTAAGGAGGAAGCTCGATGCCCAGATCCTAAGGAAGGATTAGCGGATGGGTTGATGAATGGCGTGGATAATCTCCTCTCGTAAGCACTTCATTCTTGGGATGAAGCCGAGATCGACAACGAGTGAAGTATGACCGCCAACTACCATCAACAAGCAAAGGAGATTGCAAGAAGGCAAGAAGAAAGCATGGAAGAGAGCCCAAAGAAATTGTTGTTAAAGTAGAGCCTACACCAAAGACCTTTGGTCCGTAATCCACAACCACTCCCGGTGAGCACAAATATTTCTCCTAGTACATCTACCGAGTATGAAGATCTCGCTTAAAAGATGGGCCGCTTAACTATTAATCTTCTTCAAGGAAAGGAATTTAGTTCTCAGGAGGAGATAGAGGTCCAAAAAGAAATATTTTCAAGTTGTTTGTTATGGTTGTTATATAAAAGGGTCATTATAAGTATAATTGTCGAGATAGAGCTTCTACATCCGGTAAAGAGATAATGATAAAGGAAAAGCACCCGTGAATTTTTTTGATGTAGTAGATAAGAGTAGAAATAATGAAGTAGATGTGTTTCAGAATAAAAAGAAAGAAAGAAAAAGATAATCAAGATGGAAATGATCCTAAGAAGATGAAAGGAGAAACTAGTAAGAAACATAGAGAAGAAAGTTGGGTGTGCAGGATTTTCTCGATTTCACAGGGGCAAGGACCATACTCCATCTTGGAAGATCTATCCAAAAGGCCTCGCAAATATTACATATGGTCAACTCTTGGCTATGTCTTCTCGAGAAGAGGCGGAGTCATGCGAGGTGGACTCAATGCTCGAAGAAGGAAGGAGGTTGAGGTCCCTATTTTGGGAGGCAGAGAGGCAGATCCCTATGCTCCACAAGCCGAGGTATTATGTAATGGTATTTCAATTCATGATGTCTTAGTTGATGGAGGTGCTGCAGTAGCTTAATGTAATGACCGAGTCTCAGTAATGAATATGTTGGGTTTAAAATTGATCGCCCTTCAACACTTATGTTAAGGTCATTAAATAAGGGAAAACTAAACCGTAAGGTGTAGTTTCAAATGTGGCAATATCTCGTTATGGGTGTGTATGTGTGGTAGACTTTCGTGTGATGAAAATGGTACTGCTGCATGCACCCAATGTCGCTGGGAAGACCATGGCTAAGGAGAGTTCATGCAAGAAACTACCGGAATGAAGGTTTCAGACACTTGGACGTGGTAGAGAGAGGGTGAAGATAAACGTGATCCTCGACATCATAAAGCGTAACCTCGTGGATTCAAGTGATGAAACCGATGATCGACATCCTCTCGATTACTCTAGTACCAAGTGAAGTGGACACCGAAGATGAAGAAAGTGAGGTTGATGTTTCACCATGGATATCCTTCCACCACACCAACTCATGACCCCATAAAATTATCTGAAGAAGAAGTTGATGATCGTCTCCAACAAATAAAGATTGGTGATGCTGTGATGGAGAGTGAGAAGGAATCCTACCTCCAGCTCTTTTGAAGGTACATACACCTATTCACTTTTGATTACAAGGAACTCCGTCAAGTAAGTTGGGTAGAACATTCTATTGAGCTGGTAGATGGTGCTAAGCCCATAAAGCAAATGCCATATAGAATGAATCCTAATTTTTCCAAGACTCGTAAAAGAAGAAATAGATAAGTTCTTGATGCAGATTCATATTTGTGTGGAGAATTCGTAATGGGTTTCTCCCATTGTGATCTCAATAAAAAAGAATGGGAAGCTACGCATTTGTGTTGATTACAGAAGCTCAATAAGGCAACAAAGAAGGATCATTACCCTCTTCCATTTTCGATCGATCTTGGACGAAGTAATGGCCAGAGTGCTATAGTTTTCACGATGGATATAATGGCTACAACCAAGTTCGTATAGCAGAGAAAGATCACCAAGACCACGCTCACCACTCCTTGGGGAAATTTGCTTATAGAGTTATGCCTTTGGGTCAGGTAATGCTCCAAAGAACATTCCAAACGTTTTGATGAATAGGTGTTCGAACCCTACATCGGGACCTTCATCGAGTATTTCGGATGATTTTTGCATCTATGGGAGCAAGTGGACCACCCGCACTGATGGAGACAACATTTCAAAGGTTAGATGAAGCACAAGCCTCACTAAACCCTACAAAGTGTGTCTTTGGATGTTCTAAAGGCGTTTTGTTAGTGGCATGTCAGATCCAGAGATGGTATGGTACGATCCCCGATAAAGTTTCAAAATCAAAGATTTACCATTTCCTATGAATAGAAGTAAGTTGAGATCATTTTTAGGCCATGTGGGTTACTATAGAAGGTTCATCAAGAATTTCTCAAAGATCGCACAACCACTAACCCAGCTTCAAGAAGGATGTTACTTATGAACCAGAAATAAGGCGCATGAAGCTTTTTGACAATCAAGGAAGCCCCGGTGTCTTCACCTATTTTGAAGAATCCAGATTGGAGCAAGCCATCATCATTGTGTACACTCGATGCCTCGATGCAAAGACTAGGAAGTACTTTGAGCCAAAAGGATGAAAATGGGAATGAACATCCAATTTACTTTGGGAGCGCATAAATGAGCAAAAATTTGAGGTAAACTATATCAGAATCAAAAAGAGGCTCGCTATCATTTTTGTCAGTAAAGAAGTTTAGAAATTACTTGCTAGGGAAAAATTTATAGTCAGAATGCATCATCGTGCTCTAAAAATATATTGTAAATAAGCCTAACCCATCGTGGAGGATAAAGCAAGATGGATAATTTTGCTACAAGAATTTGAATTTGATATTATAGATAGGCCAGAAAGAAGCATGTCAATGCAGATGCACTCTCTCGAGCCTATGATGGTTTAGGATCATCTTGTGATGATGATGATTTTCCCGATGCAAAGATTGTTCTCCTCGACACAATCCCTAGTGAATACATAGATATTTGGAATTATCCGAATGAATTCAAGTTTCCGATGGTGCCAATGCAAAGACTAAGAGAAAGATTACTCAAGCTAGCCGTCCATATTCTATTTCGCATGGAGTATTATTTCGAATAGACCTCGATGGACAAAGACAAGAGGGCAAGCTGGACGTGATCAAGGAAAGGAGCTGCTAGAAGAATTCCACAATGGTACATGTGGAGGGCACTTCTCTGACAACTTACAAAGAAGAAGGATCTTGATGCAGTTATCACCGCCCACTCTTTTTAAAGATTGTTATAATTATTGTAAGACATGTGATATTTGTCAAACACATGGTAACCGTAAGACTTCATCACTCCATTATGTCCTATTCTTCCACTGGTCCCTTTCAAAAGTGGGGAATAGACATCAGAGGTCCACTTCCAACTACATCACGCCAAAATAAGTATATCAGTAGTTGCACGCATTATTTAACCAAGTGGGTCAAGCTAGGCCATCAAAACAACTTCCATGGATGAAGTGGCAAGGTTCATATATGAACGCATTGTCACCAGATTTGGTTGTCCATTAGAAATTGTAAACAGATCAAGGAAGCCACTTCATTAATGAGGTGGTAGAAGCCCTAGTCAATAAGTTTTCTATTAAGCATGTGAAGGCAACAACATACAAGCCAAGCACAAATGGACAGTGGAACGAACAAATTTTGTGTTGGTCAAATTCTAGCAAAAGATGCAGCCTCGCAGTACATAAATGGGATAAAAGGATTCATGCAAAGATTGTGGGCATATAGGCAACATCAAAGTCAGCAACAGGATACTCCCCATTTCAGTTGGCCTATGGCATTGATCCAGCTTCTTCCTATTGAGTTTGATATTCCCACCGTGAGAGTTATGAAAATGAAAGGATGGATGAAAGTGATTCAAGAAAAGAAAGGTGGTACATCTTCTTTTCACTAGAGGAAATGAGGGAAATAGCAAAGGATACAAGCCATAAGAAGAAAATGAAGCAGAAGGAATACTTTGATCAAAAGATCCGATGGTCTCCATTTCATGTGAATGACTTGGTTCTAGTATATGATTCCGTATACAAAAAAAGAAGACAGAGAAAATTTCTTCCAAAATGGATGGGGCCCTACAAAATAAAAATGCAGGCATGAAAATGGTACGCACTGACCGGAGGAATTGGATGGCACTCCCATTACGAAATGGGTCAACCACGACAAGTCAAGATTTTCCAAGCACTGTAATAGTCTACTCCGAGGACGAGAGTAGAAGCTAGAAGGGGGAAGATGTCGACACTAAAATTTTCCTCCATAATTTCTATTTCATTAATGTATGTATTAGAATAGGATGTTGTTAAGTATAATTAGTAGTAGGCCTCGATAGAAGATAACTACACGCGCAAGACGGTGTCGCCAATAATGTGGAGTACTAGAATACCAAAGTACAATAGGAATGTTGTAAAAAGTAAATATTTGTCGTAAGTGGTCCAGAATGTTAAAATGTCAAAGTTTGGGTAATTAGAGAAGTAGGGTCTACATGATTAGGAATTAGAAATATTATATTGGTAATAAGGACAAGGAGTGAGGTCATAAATATTTTGTGTATTTTATTTGTAAAAAGTCTAAAAATGTGGAACCCATGTAAATGATAAGGTTTATCTTATCTTAAGAGATAAGCTTACATGTACGTATAAGAGTTAAGGTATGGAATATGATTCGTCGTAGTGGATTTCTTATCCTATCTTAGAGATAAGATGGATAAGCCCTGGAAGTTCTATAAATAGAGAGGCCACCCCCTCATTTAGCATAGAAAGAAGTAGTGAGAAATATCAGAGGAAGTGTGCAAAGGAAGCCATCGCTTAAAGGTGTGTCAAGAAGCCATCAAGAGGTGTAATTGTAAAGTTTCTCCCATAGTCTTGTCAATAAAGTACCTCATGGGTGAGATCAGAATAATTTCATGTTAATATTATAATTTACTTTGATATTTCAGATTTGTCATCATTCCGTCTTATCATAGTCAATGGTATTCTTGTGTTCGGTTGTTGTTTTGTTTCCGATTACATCCACAATTTCTTCACGAAATTTAGGATGGTTGATTTAGTGGCTTCCCTCAATGAAAACAAGATGATACCATGGTGAAATGTTTTATCATAATGCGGAGAACATGAATTAGTTAGATGGCGGATTGATCTTGCACATCAAAACCTGAAAATCATCTTAAATGTTCCTGATCTACTTCCTAACATCCCTGACGTGGAAGGACACCAATATTTTCTTGGGGATGAAGAGGACATTATTTGCATTCCTGTAACCCACCTTGGGCATCCATGATTCTCTCAACGGGGGAAATTTTTTTTATGATCTTCATGGTTATATCTTTAACGTGAAAAACTCTTGGGCACAGCTTTGAGAAGCCATCATGGAACTCACAAGGACCCTATGATTTTTCATCCCCCAGCCTAGTATTCCATCAATGAACAATAGGACGTCATTACCTTATTTATAAGTCCATAATCATAACCTCAGATGTATTCTATTTTCTTTAGGAAAAGAAGAGTGTATGGACTAGTAGAAAAAAAATTTGAAATCAAGCCATCTACGATAAATCGATAAACTTTCAACTTGTGTTCATTCACAACAAACCTGTATCATCAGTGTGGGTGGAACTGCCATTCAAGAATCTCCTCCTGAGAAAAATATCCAAGCATTAGATTACTCACAAAGTGCTGTTGCTCTTTCAAGTGCAGAAGTTGATGGACAAATATAGGGTCATCCGTGGACATCATATTGCAAATAACAACATAATATCAACTTGTAGGGATTATTAGTTAATACATACACTCAAAATTAGACAAAATTATATTAATATGAATCTGTAGCATCTGGAATCTAGTTTCTAAAATACTAATTTTTGTAAAAAATGGACAAGATTAGCTATATTAAACACTCAAAATTCAATGACTTGGTATTTTTTTAAAAAATTTCGATAAGATTATAGTTTGTTTGCCCACAATTTGGATGACCAAAAATTGATATATATTTTTTTCCTTTGGTGAGAAGTTATATGCCACTATCTATCTTGGGATGGATTTTATTTTGTATTTTTTTGAGTAATATTTTATTTTTTATGATTTTTTCCGTGAAAGTGGTATGAAAACATAAAGAAAACAGAGCACTTTCCGTTTGCCCGCCATAACTTCATCAAAAAATATTGAAATCAAATAATTTTTTTTTTTGAACATGTATATAATTTCACCACGGTTGGGATGGTATAAGTTTTATCACATTCTGATAAGTGAAACAAATTTTACAGTCTTAAACGTAGACATAAACATTCACAGGAAAAAGTGTCTTAAAGACCTACTATTAGTAAAAAATTATAAAATGATATTTATCCTATTCTATTCACTTTAAAATCAGTATTTCTACAAATATAATAGTCTCCCCTACACAATGGTACCATTTTTATGACATATTTTTAATTTTTGACATGGTTCAAGTCTGCGGAAGACTAAATTTGATGTTTTCTGTTTTTAATGTTTGTAGCTTTAATGGTCACACCATATTCCATGATTTTAGTTACCCATCCTAGCTCATTTTATGTTGATTTTACTCCCATAATGAAGTCTCTAATGCTGGAATGTGATACCAAAATATTTACGTGGCTAGAAAAAATCATTCTTTTGAATTTCTTTAAGGCTCTCATGATGGAAAACACTTGTTTTTCAATATGACTATACTTGAGCTCATAATCCTTTTGTGTTTGGCTGAAAAATGCCATAGGCTACTCAATCACTTGATCACTCAGCTGTGTCAAAACTGCAACTATATTGGATTCATTCCCATGAGCATAAATAATGAAATATTTACTGTAATCTGGATTAATCAATGTTGGGGCTTGAGCAATTTATTGTTTTATCTTTTCAAATTTGTCCTTCCTTTCCACAGTCCACTTGAATGTTGCATCCTTCTTGAGCATGAGGGTAATAGGTCTTATAAAACCTGTGAAGTTAGGAATGAAGCACCTAACAAAGTTGATCTTTCTAAGGAAATATTGCAGAGCCTTCTTGTGAGCTAGTAGGGAAAGATACACGATAGCTGTAATTCTTTCTAGATCAATGGTGATGCCTTATTTTGAGATGATATGCCCTAAGAGCTTGACTCTAAGAATTAAAAATTACATTTCTTAGGGTTAAGGGATACGTAAAACTCTCTGCATCTTTCAAACACTTTCTCCAGTGCTTCATATGATCGCACTCTACTTGAAGAAAATAGTGATATCATCCAGGTAAACCAAGATGAACTGATTGATATACCCTTGAAGGCAATATCCATTTCTCTTTGGAAGGTAGCACCTGCATTTGATAATCCAAAAGGAATTTTTTGATAAGAAAACATTCCCCATTTGGTGGTGAATGTGGTTTTATACTGATCTTATTCTTTCACTTTGATCTAGTTAAAACTAGAATAGCCATCAAAGCATAGAGAACCTCTCTTCTCCTACTATTGTCTAAAAAATTTGTTCCATAGAGGGAAAAGGATAGTGATCCTTGAGAGAAGCTTTGTTTAGATACTTGAAATCCATGTAGAGCCATATTTCACCATTTTTCTTCCTTACGGGACTGATTTTCCACCCAAGTAGAATACTTGATTGGAAAATTATTTTGGCCTCAATGAGTTTGGAGAGATCCTTTCTCATGAGGGGTTCAATCTTAGGGTTGAATGACCTCTATTTTTGTCTAATTAGCTTGATGTTAGATCCATGTAGTAGAGTGTTGAACTATGTTTGGATTGAATTATTTTAAATCTTCATAGTCCCATGAAAACACATCACTAAATTTCTAGCATAAGGAAACAAAAATTTTCTTTTCACTTTCATTGCATACCTTCCCAAGTAGAAGTTCCTTTGCCTGGAGAAATTGAAACTTGTTGACAATATTCTTTCTTTGCTGCCATGTTCTTTTCCACTCCTTTGAATTCATCATCTGGATGAAGATCTTTCCACATTGACTAATCCCTTCGACAACTTATTTGTTTTTAGTTGAATAATTTGATCCCCATATACTTCTTGCAAATCAGATTTCATCTTCGAGGAGAACTCGCCTCATTTTGGATGAACTGCACAATTTGTTCATCGCTGTCAAAAACCTACCAAGATGGCTTGGTTATCTAGAATAGATGGCCTAACCACCATTTTGATATGTTGGGAATTCCCTTTGATCAAATCCTCAGTAGGTGAGAATTGATAGCCAAGGGCCTCTATTTGGTCTCGCATTTTTTTCCTAAAAGGCTCTTGTGCACTTCTAATGAATGCTTTATCCTTGAACCTTCAATGAAATTCAAATCAACACCTTAGAGGATGATGAAGAAAACATGCAATTTGAACCTTTATTAACAAATTAATTTTGGCTCGAGGCATAGCCCTTTAGAGGAATAATGGATACGAGGGATGAATATTATTTTTCCATGACAGATGATTGAGTGCTTACCGAATACTCAACCGATAGGAAGATATTCAAGAAATCAATTCTCCATCCCGAACTCAAGTTCTTCAGGAGGGTAAATTTGAGGTAATCATGGATAGTTTTTTTCCAATCTTGAATCTTTATTTAATGAACAAATACCCAATGATAGAATGAAAAAAATTAAGGAGTCTAACTTCCTTCTTGATACAATCATGGATGAACAAATGCAAGAGTCCATTTCCTTCTCAAAATTAAGGTAGATGAGAAAATTGAACATGACTTCCCCGAGGAGTTGATTTCCTTGTCATCATTGAAGGAGAATAATTTTGATCACTATCATAAGTATGGAATTTTCCATCTTCTTTGCAAAGAAGAAAAATTTCTAGGATATGTTGGAATGGAGTAGGATATTATCCTCATTTTGCAGCTCCATCATTTTATTCTTCCTCTTTTCATGAGGATGATACGATGAATATTGAATTGAAAGTTGTGCCCATCCCATTAAGCATGGATCTCTTCTCTTTGTTTGATAATAATGAAGACCAGGCATTCCTGAACTTGTAATAAGTTAACATCTGGATGACAAGAAATGTAGATTAGGAGAAGGAAGATTTTCCAAATGAGTCTTGGCCATGTGAAGATCAAATTTCCAATCTTTTCCTCCAAGTCTAATTTGAATATTCTTCAAACAAAGGTGAAAATGAGTACATGGTAGATTTTAAGAAGGAATATGTGAAATACATCTTGAGGATTACAAAAGAAATTTATTACCCTCAACTCAGTCTTGAAATCTTGACACATGCCATGACAATGCAAGATAAGTATGATTTCAGTCATGATCCTTTTTTAATGCACATGTGCTCGTAAATGAGATGGAATTAACAAATAAGATCAATGTTATCTTTGAATGCTTTGTGGATGATAATGAATGTGAAGGTGAGTCTTACCCTTTTCCATTTCGTGAAGAAGACTATGAATGGAAAGGAAAGGAGATTTTGAGTCCCCTATGGATGTTTTCAGCCATGAAGATAACACCTCCATCATTGAAACTGATATCAAGGCTAATGTTGAGTTGGTTTGTATAGAAAGGAAGTGGTCCGAACATCAAACTAAGAATGTGTAAAATTATTGTGAATGGAATAAGTGTCAATTTTTCTCATCCTTTCGGGATTCTTGATGATTTAGGGAATGATTCAATGATTCAATATCCACTCAAAGATGATGAATGCTTTCAAGAAAAAACCAAATATTATATTTCTGAGAACATGGAGGAATGAATTCTCATAGTCACAAAATATAAAATGGAAACTCCAAAGGATAAGAATTTCAAGCATGTTACAAAATGGTAATTTAATGTAAATGTGTTCTATATGCAATATAAGTATGAAGATGGAATATTAGTTTCTCTCCTTCTTCTCAAACCATGCAAAGCCATCATGAGAGCATGACATGATCAGATAATGATCTTCAAGCTTCATAGGTTTTAATTCATCCCATTGTTTCATGATGGTACATACTTCTCTCAACCCATTTTTGATTGTGTGTACATTATTCCCTCATCTCAATAGATTTCCCTCCCATGTAACATAGTTTTTGTTTCTTGTGTGTGCTTTCTTTCCTACTTTTGGTGTGTTTTTCCTTTCGATGGTGTATTTGATGGGTTTTCCCTCTGTGTGTTTTTTTTTGTGTTAGTGGTGATGAATTGACTCTATTTCCCAATTAGAAAAAGGAAATGGTATGCTCACCAAAGAGTGAAGAGGTTCTCTATTTACCTTTACATTCCAATGTTCACGAGTCAAAGCTAGCTAAATTCATGCATTTTTTCAAGCCTAAAAATTTAGAACTTGAACCGTGACAACTAAGACAAATTTGAAAACATTCTCCAAATTCTCCTAAACCCCTCTCCTAGTCATTTTTTCTTCCACGTCATGATCATCCCAACTTTTGCAGGTGTAAACTATGAAAAACTAACTATAAATGGAAGATAAAGATAAACAATTAACTTACAAACTTTCTTGTATCTTTCCAGAGAAAAACTCAAGTAGGTTGTGAGAGCTTAGGAGCTATGTAACCTTTTGAATTATGGGTGATTTTGAATGACCTTCAAAATGGATTGAACAATGCTACAAACATAGAGATTTTTCTTGGACTATTGCTTCCAAAATAGTAAAATTTAGGAAAATTTAGTAGATAAATTGTGCTTAAATCCATGAGGGTTTGATAGAGTGTAAGACTGCATTTTATAGAGGCATAAGTAGTTGGAATTTGGTTGAAATGGGTTGAATGCACATGCTAAAAATAACATTGGAGGATGTTAGACAATTTAGGAAGTTTTGGGGAAGTAATGGAATTAATTACTGAAGCTACATCTGGAAAGGTGGTTATATGTGTAATTCAATTTCCCCCACATTTCTAGGATTCTAGAAGTGTAGTTGACTAGACTGGTGAGGTGGAGTCCAAGTGGAGTCTAAATGGTTGTTGACTGAGATGATGAAGTGGAGTGTAAGTGGAGTCCATGTGGGTTCCAAAGTGGTTGTTGAATGTGCACACTCAATTAATTAACAATTTAATTAATAAATGATGATCAAATTAGATAAATGGGTACTAGGAGTAATTTAATTAATACAAAGGTTGCAATGTGTATGAATTAATCGATTTAAACAATTAATCACAAATGGGAGAATAATAGGACACATTAGGATAACATTGGGAAAAAGTGTGTAATTTAGGGTGTCTACAATAAATCATGATTCCTCTTGATATTTTTAAAAACATGTGCACATTTTTTTAAATGATGTGACAAGGTCAACTCTTCCATTTATCAAAGTGTAATCAAGACTAGTTCTCAATAGGCCTAAAAAGGCCAATTTTGGCCATTTCAAGGAAGTGTGCATCCTTCGCAAAGGTTACAAAATCTCATAATAATATGGAGGTGGTATACAAGAGCCAAAAATGTTTTGGAAGTGATTTAGGAATATTTAGGGAAGAGTTTTTTGTTTAGGGACAAACTATGCAAAAGTGGGTTTTTTGGGTGTAAGGAATGATTGGTCAAAATATGAACTTGAACTTCTCTAGATGATTCTAGAAGCTCTGTAAGGGGTTATAATGAAACCAAATATGTAATGAAAATATAAAATAATTTCCTACATGGTGGAATAATTATATTTTACACAATACTTAAGAGTTTCTCAAAACATTTCAATATTTGTAGAGCACACCCAGTTGTCCCGAAGACAAAGGATCCACTTTTAAAAGTTGAAAGTAGAATTAGGTTCTGAAACCTATTAAATTGATCTTATAATCTCTCTTAGATTCATAATAATATAATAATTCATCTCAAAATACCTCTCCAAGCTCAGTGAGTGAAGTGTTGAAGTTGTCTCTAGTGCAGAGTGAGTTGATCCCATACTTAGCCAAATTTTCAATTGTCACATGTTAGCTTCTTGCTCAATGTTAACTTTTATGTACCTATTTTCACTTTTCAAATGGGATAGAGGGGATAAAAAAAATTTCCCATGATAAATCCCACTCTTTGGTCCCTAATGTGACCCTCTTCACCCGACAGATTGCTTAACTAGCTAAGCTCTTTTCCCAAGCTTGCATCAAATGTCGCCGAGTGTTAGAATTTTTCTAAAATCCTACTTTACATTTTTTAATCTCTCTTGTCCCTTTTTCCAAGGGTAAATAATGTATATAAAATGGTTCCATGATCAATCCCTTTACGGGGTTCTTCATGTGACCATATTTCAGCCCTGGGTGCTTCTCACGATGCTTCTCAATCCTCATGTGCACTACCCCAAATCTCGACACTTGGAAACATCTTGCTCAAAGTGCCCATATTTTCCCTCTTATAAATTTTTCCAAGGGGATAGAAGGGACTAAAAATTACACCCATCATAAATCCCTAATTTTAACCCCAATATGATTCCATTCACCCGTGGTCAAACTGCAGTCAATTATTAATAAAGAAATTGAAGAATAACTTATTTTAAAGTCATTACTTCTGCATATTTTGTTATCCCAATTTTTTTTTTATAAAAATTAAGATAACATAAAAATATGACAAAGGTTCTTCCCAACATGTTCCAAACTAGCCATAACTTCAAAAAACAATATTTTCTCATAACTCAACAAGCAAACGAGTAAACTTGATTGCACAAAAGTTTTCACAAAGTTTTCTCATTCCAGGTGCCTTTGTGAACAATCAAGATTCATACCAGATGATTACCTAGTTTCCTATAGTTACAAATATGAAACCCTAACTTCCAAAACTTCCTTTTTGATTTGCAAGAGATCCACCAGAAGAAACACAATGAAAATTAGAGCACAAGATCACAATTTAAAGTTGAAACCAACAATGGTGTTTTCATTGCAAAATGACACCAATATGACTAGTTTTTAAAAATAACACATGCTATGCATGATGAATTATTAAAAATTTAAGTATCTAAAACATTAAGCTCCTATTACTTAGAACATTCAGAAACAATGCGAAAAACAAGGCAAAACAAGTAATTTTCCCAAAATAGCAGGTTCCAAAAAAAGTAACTTGCTAAAAATAGAAACTTCCTAAAAATTGTAAAGTATCATCAATGGAGGTGATTTCAGTATTATAGGAGCTTAATAAGACAAAAATTTAACAAAAATAAAAATTCCCAATATAACAACTCCTAACTCCACCTACCAAAAAATATAAAGTTTTAATTTTTTAGTGGAGAAAGTTGTTGTTGGCTTTGTTTTCTCTCATATCATTACTTTTTTCCATCCTAACATGGTTGTAAAGTTGTCTCAGAGCTCAAAAATAAAATTAACACTCCACAAGGATCATAAAGCATCATTCTAATCACAATTGTGTCAAAGAGCGAGACAAAATATATTGAGGCACAACAGGTAAAATTTAGAGACATTGTGTATTCGGAAAAGGATTTGAAAAGAGTCGAGAGCCCCATTGGAATGAAATTATGTCTTCCTTATAAAGGAAATTTTCCATAATGAACAATATCTGATCCTACCTCAAGCTCCTCGAAAGTGCTCCGGTGAACAATATCATGTCTATTCTTGAAGAGCCTTTCCTGTGGATTCAAGAATTGCTCAAAAGTGAACCAAGAACAAAAGAGCAAGTTGCATTTCCAAACCTTGAATCTATCACAAAATTATTAAGATCTAATTGGACGAAGAAACGCCGGACAACTTCTCACTTCTTCAGTGGTGCCTCAGGAAACCAATATGTAGAAATAGCTCAGTTGAAGAATGTAAAGCATGTTTAGGATATTACTCCATTGGAATATGAGTTGACTCAGTATCTCATTGGTTTAATCTTCACATGAGGGTGACTCTCATTAATTAAAGGAATCCTCTATCATTCTTCTTTCTCAAAATTAAGAATACAAAAAAAATTAGAAATTAGAGGAACATGTGAAAACTATCAGTACTTACATCCAACATTTATTAGAGCCCAATTTAACATCTCCTCTTCTTGTTGAAGACATTCCTCCAATAAATATCTTTGACCCTGAGGTGATCAAGAAATCACAAAGTTATATGATGCAATGGAAGTAAAATGATAGATATATTGATAAAATCATCGAGAAAGGAGAGACATTGTTCCCAGAGGTTATCTCTCTTCTCGAGTATATTCTCACCACTTTGTGAGAAGTGAAGAGAGAAAGAGAGGAGATCAAAAATAAAAGATCCTCTTAGATGAGGTGTTCCCACTTGTGTCCAAGATTAACTCCCTCGACTCTCGCAACCTTGTGAGTAAAAATTTGTTCACATCAGTTGCTAACAAATTATCTAGTTTGGCTCCACATCATAGATGCTATATATAGTATGATCGAATACTCCATATCCTAACTTTACTCTAGAGGAAAATATGCTTTTGAGATTATAAATGAGGTATGCAACTATGTTTAGAAACTTGGGTTCCCTCCACTCACCAAGAATTCATCATCAAAATAAATCATTGATTCCTTTCAGGAGTTGGTCAAGAAAGAGGTTGGTGATCCTCTTTCCTTCAACGAAGATAGCTTAGAGTCCCTAGCTAGCATCAAAAACTCCATTTTGATATTGCAAGAGATCAAAAAATATGGTTCAGTCAATTCAAGAATATCAATGATGTTCATTGTATATGGATTAAAGTGTTGTGTTGCATTCACTTTCTAGAAGTAGATAAGGTGGCACCCGCAACATCTCGGTTCGATTAAATAAAAAGGACAAGAGTTTGTTCCTGAAACTCTCCCTGGGATCATGATCAGTAAATTCTCTCTGTGTTGATAGGAATCTTCATCACATTTTGGGATAGCCACAGAGTTAAAGAAATAACTGCCGAAGCAAGGAGATATCTGTGGAAGAATGGAACAAGCCGCGGGTAGTATGAGGAAGAAAGCCGTAGATAGTGACAAAGCCACGGTACATTAGAAAAGCCACAAAATGTTGAAGAAAGCCACAATACACTGAAAGAATCTGCGAGATATTGTCGGAAGGTGTAGAAGTTTGACAAAGAGCCGTGGAATGAAGAAAAATCAAAAAAGACGAGCCAAAAGTGACAGAGGCACAAATCAAAAGAAGTGACTTTTGAAATATTTGTATTTTGTATATTTATTGTAATTAATCCTTTGTATAGAGGTGTGCCACAAGAGATGTATGTGAGCATCACCATAAAAATATATGAGAGAATAGAGAGAATCTATGTATGAGAATGAGACCAATGTAATAAATATTGAAATATGAATGAGAATTGATGTGTTGGAACAAATTTTGTTATGCATGTTTACATTCTTTCTGTTCACAAGTTAGAATAGTTTAATTTTCCTACGTACATCACTAACAATATGTCAAAATTTCATAAATCTCACACTAATGTCAAGGTTTAGGGTCAAATGTTTGTGTCTGAGCCTAGTTCTAGCTAACTAATATCTATAGGATGGTAGAGGGAGTAAGGTGTGATAAAATTGTGGTATTTATTTAAAAGGAAGGAATTTGTGGCTAATGCAGAGGAGGAAGAATCATCACATGAAGTGGAAAATATTTTTGAATCAGATGATGACCAAACTCCTTCATCCTCACCATCATTATCACCAAAACAACTAGCACCAAAATTTTCAAAAGAGGCTAGATCCATGGGTGGAAACTCAATTGACAAAGACAACATATAGATATTATAAGAAGTGCTTATGTCTTGGCGATATCTCACAAGTAGCCCAAGAGTATGAGGCTAGTACAGAAGTGAGAAAATGGCCATAGCAAAAGCTATAGTATATTACATGGAGAAATATGCCTTGGTACTTATAGATATTGTGTGTCTACTTCCACCAGAGTTGGCTAAGGAGATCCGAATAGGTAGAGGTGGAAGAAACAAACCGCCTATAAGCCCTACAACAAGAAAGAGAAAATTTGAAGCACACGAATAAGAAGATTGTCATGGATCAAAAGTGCATAAAGGAGGTAGAAGAATTAATTGGGTTGTTGATTAAAACAAGAAAAGAAAGAGAAGAGGAATCCACAAATACCACATCTCAAACATTTGAAGATATAAAGGCAGCGATGGAAGAAAAGAAAAGGAAAGGTCTAGAAGTAGAACAACAAAAAGTTGTGGAAGTGGCTAGACAAAAAAAAAAAAATAGAAAAACAAAAGGAAATTGAGAAAACTCAAAAGATAATCAAGAAGAAAACAGAAGAAAAAGGAGTTGGAGGATGCAAAGAAGAAACAAGCGAGAAAAAAGAACAAGCAGAAAAGAAAAAGAAAGAACAAAAAGAAAAGGAAAAATAGAAGAAGAGAAGAAGAAAGAAAAAAAGGAAAGAAAAGAAGGAGAAAGAGGAGATAGAGAATAAGAAGAAGAAAGAAAAAATAGAAAATAAGGAAAAATAAGAGAAGGAAATGAAAGAAAAATAAGAGAAGGAAAAGAAGGAGAAAAAGAGAAAGATAGGAAGGAAAAAGAAGAGAAGGAAAGGAAGGAGAAAGAAGAGAAAGACAAAAAGGAGACAAAACAGAAAGAAAAGAAGGAACAAGAGAGAGAGAGAGAGAGAGAGAGAGAGAGAGAGAGAGAGAGAGAGAGAGAGAGAGAGAGAGAGAGAGAGAGAGAGAGAGAGAGAGAGAGAAAGAGAAAAGAGAGAGAGAGAGAGAGAGAGAGAAAGGAATGAAAAGAAACAAAAGGAAGAAGAAGAAAAGAAAAGAAAGGATAAGGAATTGGAGGAAAAAGCAAAAACAGAAAAAGAACAAAAGATGAAGGCTGAAAAAGAGGAGGAGGAAAAAGAAAAGAAGACACAAGAACAATAGATAGTAAGTACCATATAAGAGCAATCAAGACACAATAACAATCTATAGAAATATATAAAAGTATGGTACCAACACAGACACCCAGAGACTCTTTGTTTGAAAATCAAACAAACACTATAACAATGGAAAAAGGAGCAATCAAAACAACTGCAGCAAGGGGTAGTGGAACAAACTACAATGCGCTATAAGGTAAATTTGGACAAAATCACCCCCTTAAGAAAACAAATTGTAGATAAGTGCTAGAAAACATTGCCAAACATGATTAGATGCAACGTTGTGTTGACATAGAAGAGGCAATGCAAAAGATATTATCATCTATCGAAACAATAAAGCTGCATATAAGTACCACATCTAATCTACATATAGAGATACAAACATAGAAGGAAGTAAAAAAATATTGAAAGAAGATACAATTAATTTGGAGGTAGAAAAGAAGAAGATCTATGGGAATTCTTTGGAAGAGTATAAACAAAAAATTCTTAAGCCACAAAGTTTGGAGAATCAGAAAAGAAGGAAACAAATACAAGTCACTATGAATAAGTTCGAGACAGAGTTGCAAAATGTCACGACCTATTATACGTATACAATAGGATGGCCCAGTGTAACTCAACAAGAAAAGGTAGAGATCGATAAATTGGAACAAAAAATACATGTTCAATATACAACATATGACATTAGTATAGACAAAGATGGAGCTCAAAGAACCAAGCTTGTTGAACTTACAGAGAAATATCAAACCAAGAAAAGGGCATCTTCGATAAAATCACAAAAATTCAAGAATGCAGCACTATGATGGACAGATCAATAATCAGAATGCAACAAGAGCTCACAAATGCCCAAAACAAATGGAGTCAAATACAACCAAAGTCAGCACCATTTGACATTATTCAGTTTATCTAGGAGAATGCACAACTACAAGAGTGGACAAAGTAGATAGACACACATATAGAATTGTGGTATAATTTTGAGAAGAACATTATGCCAAAAATTAATAAGTACATCCCCTTCTCCATCATGAAGAAGAGTAAGAGGAAAGGTATCCCATAAACCTAGTCGAGAGAGTCGAGCGAGGAACCTTTCCTTATGTCTAACGTCTAAGTTCTTGGGGTTGATGCCTTTACCCTCCACTATTGGCGTCCCATAAGGACGAGTCGAGCAAGGGAACATTTCGCTACATCACATGTCTAAGTTCTGGGGGTTGATGCCTACATAGTATTTTTGGAGAAGATTTTGAAGAAAAGGAAAGGGTTATTCATCAATTTTTGTCTCAAGGATGAGACAAGGTTTAAGTCAGGGGATGATGTTGATGGTTTTCTTCATCACATTTTGAGATATTCAAAAATTTAAACAAATAACCACTGAAGCAGGAGATAGCCACGAAAGACTGGACCAAGTTGCGGGTAGTAGGAGGAAAGCCACACATAATGACAAAGTCATGGTACATTAGAAAATCCGTAGAATATTGAAGAAATCTGTGATACACTAAAAGAAGCCACGAGATCGTAGGAAGCCACAGAAGCCGAAAAAGAACTATGGAATGAAGACAAATCAAAATAGTATGAGACAAAAGCCGAAAAAGGCAGGTGTGAATAAAAACAAGTGACTTTTGAATTATTTATATTTTTATATTTATTATAATTAATCCTTTGTATAGAGGTGTGCCACAAGAGATGTATGTGAGAATCACCAGAAATATATGAGAGAATAGAGAGAATCTATGTATGAGAATAAGACTAATGTAATGAATATTGAAATATGAATGAGAATTTATGTTTTGGAGTAAAGTTTGTTATGCATGTTTACATTCTTTCTGTTCACAAGTTAAAATACTTTACTTTTCCCATGTACATCACTAACAATAGGTCGAACTTTCCTAAATCTAACACTACTATCGAGGTTTAGGGTCAACACTCTCAAAACATCTTCTCTTCATCAGATAAGTCAAACCTTACCTCCTCTCTCTCTTCCTTCTTCGCTCTCCATGTTCTAATTTCTCATTACAATGTACTTTTCACTATTTCATCATATTAACTCAAGTGACCCTTAACTAAACATTGTAAGAGTCTTTTTTCCAATAATAAGAAAAATACTCACTTCTTAGGAATATGAAATATCACAATTTATGAGGATAAGTGAAGAGTCATGTGGGGGGTAGATGAAAGGATTATCTGTCAGATCATTTATACATTGGAATGGATTCTCCATTCCAAAGGGTTGGAAATAGTTCATTAATTGTATTTTGGTTAGATTACCACTTCTACATCAAGCAATAAAAAATTCAATTGTTCTAATTGTTTTCTTATCTTCCTCTATTCTCTCTTTCCAACTTTGCATTTATGATAATCTTGTAAAACCAAGAAAGTTGTTTGTGCCTTTGATAAATGAATGAATGGAATTCATTGTATATGATTTGTTATGTATTATCATGGTTTACAATTTTCTATTCTTTGAATTAGATGTGGAATCACTTTGGTTATTGTATGTGAATTATGTAAGCCTACTCACAATAGTAACCCTCTCTCTCCTTATTTCCCCAACTCCCCTTTACATATCTTCATTGAAAATTCCTCCCTTGTACATTGTATAAGCACTTTCCACAGGTTCAATGGAGTGTTCATGTGTGATCCCGACCTATCGGTCCCCCATAACTTTTAGGTAGTTTAAGTAGTTTACATTAAATAATGGGAGCCTCCCTATACACAAGAAGGAGGGCTTAGCCCCACACTATTGGTAAAAATTATTTGCAACACGAAACATTATTTTATCAAACAATGTGTAGTGAGGGTAGCATGATGGTGTTGAGTTCAAGGTGGAAACATGTAATAGAGTGGATTATGAAGTGTTGGATTGGGAGGATGAGATAATAAGTGCATGATAATTTTGATGTAGTGGGGAGTGATGAATCAGATGATGGAGAAGTGACACATGGAGAAAAAGTGGAAATAGGATCATCTAAAGTGATTGGATGGGCATTAGTAGTGTTTCACTAATAAGTAGTGCATGCATAAGAAATGTTTTTAAGGTAGATGGTTGAATACATGAGGAATACCTGGATGTCTTGAAGAGGTTGTGTTCCATTGAAAAACAAACCGATTGAGAACACTCATTTTTGTTGGGAAGGACTACCTGAAAAGAACACATGACCATAAGATATAATTAAAAATATCGGTTGGTGGATTTCTAGTGAGAGCTAGATCCGGGAAGTGGGGTGCTTCCTAGAAGGTTGTCAATCCATGTTCAAATACAACTTAATGCATATAAATAAAATGAAAGAGGAAATCCTATTGTAATTATATGATTTAGGTTTCTCACACAAGTACAATAAGCTAGATCTAATCTAATAAAGAATATAAGACTTAATCTATAAAGGGCGGTTGGTTGTCAGAGCCTGCAGGTGTAGTAGAGGGTATTAGGGAGATTTGGGTGAAGTTTTGGTTGGTTTTGAGAGGTTTTGGGTGAGGTTATAGGATTTCTGGTATGAGGAAAGATATCAGGTATAAAGACCGATACCGATTGGGTAACCTATGCCGGTAACTAGTTATAGTCGGAATCGGTTAGCTAACCGATCATGGTAGGGGAAATTTAGTTCCAAGGTAGAAATAAGGTTGTTTGGTGTTCTTTGTGATTGCAAAGTGTATTTGGGAGGCTTAGGAAGGGTGCTTAGGGTTTAGGTTAAGGTGGAACAAGGGTGAAAAGGGTTGTTGGAAGGGTAGAGAGGTTGAAATGGGCATGGTGTCGAGGTAGATAGGTGTAGGAGGTATATGAGAGAGAAGAAATTTATAAAATAAAGGATTTAATACCCGAAGCTAATGAAACTTAACAAATGGATTAAAATACTTATATGGAGATTGAAGGTTGATAGATGATGGTTGATGGTAGGTGTTTGGAGGAGAAATAGGTCCCGATCTAATGTAGAAGCGAAGAAGGCACGATGCTTCCTGTGTAAATGATCTAGGGCTCTGGTGTAATTAGGTGATTGCTGGTGAAGAGTGTAGGTACTTAGGTCCTCTTCTTGGTCATTGGAATCTTGTTTGAATTCCTGGATGCGAGAGCTAAGAATTCCATAACTCAAAAGCCAAGATGGAAGAACCCGGGAAAAGGGTTGGAATTCCTTAGTTAAAGAAACCAATGGTGGTTAGGTAACCGGCACATAATCGAGGAATAACCAACATCGGTTAGGGAGAAAAGTTCCTAGTTTGACAAAAAATCCTTTTCTCTCCATTTTTAGCGTTGGTCAAGATTTGTTATGGACTAGGAGTTTGGGTTGGTGTTAAATGAAGCAGGGAAATTGGTAGGAGGGATAATAGGTAATGAATGTTAGGGTTAGAATGAGTCTTAGTTAGTTAAGGGGAGTGGTGACTTAGTCTAGGTTAATAAATAGGATTGGAATGGGTCCATGGTGAGGTGGAGGGGTGAGGGAATTATTAACTTAATATGGGTAGTTAAATTAATAATAATGTGTGGAGGGGTCATGGTAAGGGGTATGTTAGTCAAAGGGGGCCTAGAGGGTTGCGACCCAATTTTGGGTGTCTAAATTTTCCCCTTTTGTCACATATCTTGTACTAATGAGTGACAATGAAAACATAAGAAGTAAATTACCCCAAGTAAGGGTGGAGGTAATCCCCCTCAAACCAGGAATTGATGTAGTGGGAGGCAGAATCGGTGATGGGTTTGATAAGGTGGTAGGTGATGAAAAATGAGGTAAGGTGAAGGTATAGGAAATGGTGATAATGGGGTGAAGGAAATCAAACACACGCACACACTTAGAATGCAACAAGGCACAAGGTTGAAGAACACACAAACTCTAACTCGTTAAAGGTCGATAGTTTATCCAAACAAGGGTGATGTGGTCCAGGTATCCAAGGTATAGGATGTGATCCTGGAAACACAATGAGGCTAGGTACAAGAATGGGTATAGGCATGTTCCAAAACACCAAAAGGTTTTGTCTGGTTGAGATAAATGTCATGAAATAAGGCAAGGTAAGGTTGGTAGGTTAAACAACATAGGTAGCATTATCGCACGATAGAGTGAGTAAGTGAGTTTGATTATCATATAGGAAAGGGTGGGGTGGAAAGGTATTTAGGTATGGTCATGGGTAAGGTATAAGTGGAGGAAAACTTGCCCTAGATTATCCGTAGGGAGTTGGTAAGGTGATGAGGCTAGTAGGTGGGTCTGTAGTGATGTTTTAGTGTTGTGGCAGTGAGAAAAGGACACCTACTAGTAAAAATTAGGTCAAATGAGGCATATGTGGTTATATGGAAACTAGTTGTAGGCATGGTTAATGTTATCATTTGTTTTAATTTCCAATGTATTGATATAATGGAAACTAGATGTGTAGGCATGGTTTGGAGTTATGGTTTGGTTTAATTTCAAGTTATTGATATTATGGAAAGTAGATGTATAATCATGGTTGATGTGATGGTCTGTTTTGGTTTAATTTCCATGTTATTGATATTATGGAAATGTGAGAAAGATTAGGTAGTATGGAAAAATAGTGGAAAAATAGTAAAATATGGTAGAAAAATGTCCGAGCTAACCTCCGAAGACCCCATGTCTTTGAAGTGCTTCCTGTATAGCCCTTGCAAAAGGGCCTCAAGGTAATGTAGTTCTCCCATAGGATATGGAAGAATAATATTTCAGATAGGTAGGTTGGGTAAGGCGAAAGGGTCCTTGTAAGACAAGGTATGAATATTTCTGATAGGTAGGTTGGGTAAGGAAAAATGATCCTAGTTAGGCAAGGTAAAAAGTAGGCAAGGTCAAATGTTGGGCAGAAAGTAGAAAGGGAAACCAATTAACTATGTGATTGGTATGGGTATGTTTTTTTTGGTTTTGATTTGATTTTGATGAGTATGTATAATGTTTTTGGGGGATGGTAATTAGTATGGGTGTGGGTTACATGAGAAGCGGACCAAGATATTTAATTTTGATGGTCATGTCCTGTTGAATAAGCAACAAGTAGGTAGAGCTAAACCGAAAAAGAAGGAAATGCTCCATAGTTGGCAAGGACCCTAATGGCCATAAGCTTATGAACATAAGCCCCTAGATACATTACATGATTGATAGGTCTATAGTTGAAAGAATTTTTCATGATAACAAAGTGTCGCATGAGTGCCACGTCCCTTGAGTAGATAAGAGTAAATAAATGAAGGTAAGGTGGAGTGGTTTGTTTAGCATAACCTTGTTATGGGATGACATGCCCCTTCTACAAGATACCCAAAGCTAGAATAAGCAATTCCATGACCAAAAGTTGGTTTTTTCTTTCTTTTATTTTTTCTTTCTTTTATTTTTTCTTTTTGCATGTATAGACTGATCGATGCGGGAAGTCTATATGGGGATGAATAATAGTCTCCTTGAGGTATTCGTGAATCTGATCGATGCGGGAAGCTCCAAGATAATTTTTATTTTTGAAAGATATAGATTAGTCTTCTTTTTTAGATAGACTAAGTACAACATGTGACTATCTTTTTATAGTTGTCCTTCGAGGGAGTAGTCTACTTATAGCAGCAATAGAGAGATATAGATGTTCATTTGAGGGAAGCATCTATTTGTGAGAAGTTTGACTAAAGAAGTAGAATTTTACATATCCAAGGTTTTTGCATTATTTTGAACTTTTAGTCACATACAAGATTATAAAGGAGTATAAGCCTCTTTTACGAAGGAAAAACTATAGCACGTAAAGGTTAGCTATGAAAAAGGGGTTTCAAGTGATGAACAACCATGGGATTCCATCCTGAAAAAGGATGAAAAGTATCCATGAGAATCATGTCATGAGTAGAGTCGTGGTGCTCATATTCAAGATAAGGATAAATGGTGATGGATAATCACACAATTCGGTTTAGTCGTTGGTCCTTAAAAAGAGGTAGGTTGAAAGAGAGGTTCACTCAAGGGACAAGAATATAAGAGACATGAAGTGATGTAGTACTTCATTCAACAATAGAACAATTGAATATGCAAGGCATTAAGGGGCTCAGTTGGGGTTTACCCTCGAGAGAAGATAAATGATAAGTTCTGATCCATAGGTATGGATGACAATATAAGGTCCAAGCTAATTAGGAACAAACTTTCCTCATTTAATTTTCTCCATATTAATTACATGTTGATTTTCCTTCAGGAAAGAACACCGATCTTGAACGTTCGGTGAGGTAGGATAAGTGAAATGAAAAATGTTTGGTTTTAATGAGAGGTTCAATAGAAGAATAGAAAGTTTGAGTCCCCCATAGGTTAGGTTGGTGTGAAGATGGGGAGGGCCATATGTGATGATCTCTTATATGATGGTCGTAATGCGGGTATTAGTGTAGGGTACTAACTCAATTATGGTTACCTTGGGGGGCGGTGCAAGCGTAATGGTAGGTGAAGGCGAACGAGAAGGGTCACTAACTTTTCCTTTTCCTTTTTATTTCACATGTTGTGACCAAGTGGCTACATGCACCATGTTAATATTAAAGATAGAGGGGGAAAAGATGGTTGTTAAACTCTACCTTGATCCTTGGGTGGATGTAAAGGGAAAGATTGGTGAATGATTGATGGATAGGTTGTGGAAATAGGTGAAGAATGATTATAATCCTCCCCCAGCATATCATCTTCTTTGAAGAGACCAT